>BGPR01003215.1:73123-144707 GCA_013235015.1 Araneus ventricosus
GCCATGTGCTTGCTGTTTTAAAAGTTTTCTCCCACAATCGGAGACTATAAAAACGAAGTGTACAAGTAACGTTTATTACCTCTAATCTTTTGATTCAAATTAAAATCTTGGGAAACGTGAGGAACTGAAAATATTGGCGATTCATTTCGCAAGAGAAACCAATATCCAAATTGGCACAGGAAACAGGAACAGGTCATCCAGGAACACTGTAGTTCGTCCTTGTATCAGAGACTGTTTATCTTTTAAAATTAATTGACATAGCGCGAAAGTATCTTCATACTTGTTTTGAAGACAAATTGTGCGGTATCAAAAACACATAAAATAAACATCATAACAATAATGTTTATTAATATTAAAATATTAACTTAAATGTTTATTCAGTAATTCGTAAAAAATGTTTCTCCTTATGCTTATCGATTGTTGAAAAAAAATTTCAATAGAATATTTACAAAATGAATCCAAAATATACTGATTAATATTGTCTGTCTATTTTTTTTCTTTTAATGCAAAAAATTAGAGTAGGTTCTTTGAGTTAATATAACGGGAGAGATTTTAGAAGCAACATTTAAGACAACAGCATTAATTTCTGTCTGATGTTTATGGCTGCTTAATTTTCTAAAATTGTATTATTTTCAATTAAACAAGATTTAAATTTTTACTTTCCATACACTATAAGCGTGTTTAAAAACATTTTCGATTTATTATTTTCCTCTTTTAAGTCTTTAATATATTTCCAATTTCAATTCGAATATCATGTACACTTAAATTGATATTTAACATTTCCGCTTAGATTGCGCCACTTGTGAATCGAATTTAGCTTCTTTAATATATTAACTTATAATTAAAGAGTCAAATAATTAAAATACTTTTGCGTTATATTATTACTCCGTCAAATAACTACAGAATTTCAGAACTAAGATACACTAAAAAGTGAGAGAAAAACTGATTTCAAAATTCCAACATGAAAATGTAAGACCTGGCACATTTAAAAGCGTTTGAAAACAATTACTGCAAGTCATTTCAGCATCAATTATAATCTTCTATATCATTAGGAGATAACCAGTTTGTATTGAAAACATTCATCTGCAATCAAGACTAGATAATAAAACTTAAATTTTGTTTTCACATATTTTAAAAATATTTAACAGTCAATGGTTTAACATTCCTTTCTTGAAATATCCCGAAGACAAAATTGATAGTCATTTGAATAAATCAGATTCTTTGAAAGAAAAAATGAAGGCAAAATCTTACCTTTAAAGGAAGAAAAATAAAGGGATATGAGAATCGAAGGCATAACATAAAATAATTTATTAAAGCATTTACAATTGAAAATATATCTACCACGATTCAAAATCTTATAAAGTATAAGAAAGCAAAATATATTGTTAAATCTATCATCATTTAAAACATTTGCTCTTAAGTTTCTCATCAGCTAAGCGTCATTTTGAAATAAAAACAATATTTTTTCTTGATGAAACATACTCCAAATTGAATAAACCATTTCGATCCAAATTTGCATATAATACATGCTAATGTGAAAAAGGCATGTATTCTGTATATCCAGTTTCCTACAGAATGCTTAAAGAAATTAGATATACAACGAGAAATACGAAATTTTGAAGAAAGCTAAGACAGTTCTCGTCTTTCAGTTAACGAAATCTGATATATAAAGTTAAGAGTTTGGCAGAGGGTTTAAAAGCATTTGAAAAGTTTTGTGTAAAATATAGAATTATAGTAAAAAAAGCATATATACAAAAGCAGTTAAAATGAAAGCATGTAATTTTCGTCCAGTTTGATTCATCAGATAAAAGTCATACTTCGATCGAACGTCAGAATTTCTGTCAAAGCAATAAAAATTCAAACAAAGTTTATGAAAAGTCAACTTTACTTAAAATTGTTAAAATAGGAAAATGTTTATGAAGTTATTTTGATCTAGTATAGTTGTTCTTCGAAACTCATGAAAAGTATCGATCGACTTCACTGGTGCTTCTCTTTGAAATGCCTATTTGATAGTCGTTGCGGCTGAAAGTCTTACCACAAACCTACATTTATAACGCTTTCCTCTGTCATCGAGTCCTGGCATGTTTGTTAAGATTACTGGTCAGAAGGACTTTCCACAAATGTTACACGCATAGGCTTCTCGTCGTCTCTATAATGTGTGCCGAGATTTTCTTTTTGAGTAAACTCTTTTCCAGATATCACACACATAGGGTTTCTCACCCGTATGTGTTCTATAATGCCTGCTCAAGTGCCCTTTTGAATAAATCCACAGATATCACAAAAAAGGGCTTCTCACCCGTGTGTGTTTGAAGATGATTGAGAAGATGACTTTCCGTTTAAAGTTTTAGGACACAAATAGCAAGCATGGTTGTTTTCGTCAGATCTGATTGAGTCAGGCGGATTGTAGAAGGTCCCTCCAAAGCATCTCTATCTTTCATTAACTGGAGATGCTGCTTGACGATAGACATCTTTTCACATTGTACTTGGAACATTTACGGCGCTTCTCGAAATTGGGCTATCCGAGATCTATTGACACGTCAAACAAATTTTAATACAATATATAAAATATAAAAAAATAAAAATATTAAACGTGAAAATAATACTAATATTTTCGCTTTGGGATTCCATATTAGATGCAACAGAAGTTTGGAGAAGTTTAACTAATTATCCATTTTCTGAAAGATCTGAATTAAAAGTACTTAGAGACACCAGAATTGTAAATAAAATATCAAAAGTCTCCATTATACATAAATCTTACAAAAATGTTGGGATTCCAATTAGATGCAACAGAAGTTAAACTAATATCTCATTTTAGTAGATTAATTAAAGTATGTAGACACAATAGAACTGTAAGTAAAAAATATCAAAAGTCTATTGTTAAATAAATCTACAAAATGAAATTCAATGAATCAATCTTGAATAAAAGTGTTGTTTATGTGATATACAGTATGACAGATAAAATCATATTTTTCTTATGTAATAAATGTTTAGCTATCTGATACATCATGCATCTAATAGAGTATGAAGGAAAACATTTCCCTTTTAAAATCATATTCAGGGAACTTTATGTCTTTCGTCTATCAGTTAAGAAAGTCAAATAACACAATTGGGATTTTAACACATTTCGGGAAATGACATTTCTTATGTATTCAAAATATTTCTAGAAAGGAAAAAACGTTATCAAGTGTGTACAAAAGTAATTAAAAATTTTACAAAAATATTTTATTAGAAAGGAAGCTCTTTATTTCTCCTTGACCTCACAAACAATTAAATTTTTAAGAATAATACCAAGAATAAAAATACAACAATGTAATAAAATAAAATTAAATCTTGCATAAAAGTACACTTAATATTGTAGATTCCAGTTATAAAAAACGCGACAATTCGTCAAAAATTAAAATTAAATGTCTGGTATAAACACATGCTGAAATAAGAAGATTAGTTTTCGTCAAATAATAAAATTGCATTATAAAATGAAAAAAATTTAAACACTTTACGTTTTTTTTTAGCTATAGGAAATATTACTTTCTGCCGCTCTCGCTTGTAGTGCTCATCGAAACTTTCTTTGATTCGTAGAAAGTCATACAACACAATTTTCACTTGAGGTTCTCTCTGTGTGGGTCCGGAGATGACACGTAAGATGGGATTTCTTCCTCGAATTTCTTGTCACACATAGGACATGCGAAGGGCCTCTTCCACTATGTGTCCCGGAGATGGACCCTCAAGATAGCATATCTCTGCGAATCCTTTCAGGTAAAGACATCTGCATTAAAAGTTAAGAGTTAAGAGAGGTTTAAGCATTTGGAAAGTTTGTGTAAATACAGATTTATAGTAATAAACAGAAGCATATATACAGAAACATAAAAATGAAAACATGCAATTTTCGTCCAGTTTGACCATCAGATAAAAAGTCATACCTATAGAATTCAAAATATTCTTCGTCAAAGCAGTAAAAATTCACAAAAAATTTATGAAAAGTCAACTTTTGGTTAAAATCATGAAATGTAAATTGACTACCACCACCTATGCTTCTCTTTGTAGTGCGCATTACCGTTGTCGGAAAGTCTTGCCACAACCTCGCATTTAAGCGCTTTCCTCCTTCATGAGTCAGGCATGTTTGTTAAGATTGCTTCTGGTCAGAAAAGCCTCTTTCCACAAATGTTACACTCATAGGGTTCTCGCCCTGTGTGTGTCCGGTGTGTGAATGTCGAGATCAACTTCGAACATATTTTACCACAGATATCACACACAAAGGCTCTCACCCGTGTGTTCTATAATGTCCGTTATTTACAATGAATCTCAATCTTAAGGTTCATATCTTGACACATAGCGGAGAGAAGAACTTCGATTGTCACATATGTAGCAAGAGATTCGCACTGAAACACCATCTTATGTGTCATCTCCGGACCCACTCAGCAGAGAAGCCTTACAACTGTAAATTGTGTGGTATGGCTTTCGCGGACCAAAGTAATTGCAATCAGCACTAGGAGAGAAAGCATGGTGGAAAGTAATATTTCCTCTAAACTAACCAAACGAAGAATGTTGAAATTCTTTTCCTTTTTATAATGCAGTTTTAATATGACTCACAGACGAAAATTGAGTTTCTTAATTTGAGTGTACTTTTATACAACCATTTAATTTTATTTTTCGACGATGTGTAGTGTTTTTATTACTGGATTCTGCACTATTCTTAATTAATTATATTAGTTTTTACAAGGTAAAGGGGAAAACTTGTTTTCTTATAAAAGTATTTGTAAAAATTTAAATAATTTTTTTTTTACTTTTGAACAACGTTTTTACTTTCTTTGAAAAATTTTGAAAGCGTTAGAATTGTCATTTCCAAAAAGATGTGTTAAAAAAACTAATTGTGTTATTTTACTTCATTTCACAGATCAACGAACGGAACAGTAAAAGTTCTCCGAATATGATTTTTAAAGGGAATTTCACTTTATTCCATGTTAAATGCATAATTTATGGTTATAAGATCAGTGAAGTATTTACAACTTCATATCAATCTTATTTTATTTGTGATGTCGTAAATTCCATAAATAACACTTTTATGCATGCATAAAAGATTTTGATTCATGTAGAATGTTTTTGTAATATTTGTTGCAATAAAGATTTTTAATATTTGTAACTGCAATTTCGGTGTGTGTAAATACTTTAATGTTCTTCCGAATTCTCAAGAAATTAGCTGGCTGGTTCCAATAATCCAAACTTCTGCTGCATCTAATAATGTCTTTCGAAACCGCAATAATATGAATGTTATTTTTGTCAAGTATTACAGTGCGTTATATATTAAAAACTTATTCAGAGATGGAAAACTGTTACTTTAAGTGTTATTATCAATTAATAGGTTATGATATATGTTTAAACCTCTAAATTTAGCGTCTCTTGAATATCCTTTTGTTCAACATGCACTTTAGTAGTCATAAGGACCTGCATAAATGAACTAAATTCTATTTTTAATTTTAAGGTTAGTGCAGCTAAAATAGCAGTCTTCTTAAATTTCTACTGAAATCTTCATGGCCATAAATCAGCGAATTAGCTGATTATTAATGGAAGAGAGATTAAATTATACAGTTATTATCTGCAGATAAAAAAATTTTCTAAAATTTGAATAAAAAGTCTTATGCTTTGAAACGGTTCTCTCGATTAATGAAAAAGAAATCTGAATTTTTTGAAATTGGAACTTTGCTCTTGTAAAAATGTAAGTTGAGTATTGTCGGAATATTTGATTCTTCATGAGACCGCATCTCTTTTCCATAGGGAGAAAAAGCTGCTACTTGCATTTTTCATTGCTGTAAATCAACCTTTGCATACGAACATTGAGACCTTTGGCCTCAGCGCCAATGCATATTTTGTTGTTATGGCCTAATTAATTTGCCTGTAGCCATTGTTGTGCATAATCTTACTTGGTCTATCTTAATTAGAGAAGGACTCATAAAAGAGAGGAAGTGTCACAGATTCTGTTAGTTAAAGCGACACGTAGCATTCAGTCGGAATATGAGCTAGACGTTTCATTTAGGTCCTAGGAATGAGAATAAGGTGCTTTTGTGGAGAACATGTAAAGGGAACTGGTTTACATTTGTGTTTCTCTTGGGACAAAAAGGAAAACTTCCAACTGCCTGCCCGACCCCAGCAAGAAATTTTTACTAAAACGCATTGTTGTCTAGCAGTTTCCGAACAATGCTGGTTGATTGCCCAGGATCTAATATAGTTTAGTTATATTAAAGTCCAGTTTTTAAAACCCTTTTAATTTTTTAATCTTAATTTTACCCTTAAATTTTTATTGTCAAGTATTAAGTTATTGGGAAGAATACACTTGTAATTTACGCTCGTATATTCTATATTCATTCCAAAACAGCATGATGAAATACTGTGGACATACTTGAGTATCAAATGAAATGGAATGTGGTCTCGAGATTTCATTTCGTGAGATTCGATATTATTCTTTTTTTATCCAATTATGCAAATATACGTGGGAAGCAAACACTTATATCCACATATCCAGAGATAAATCAGGAAAAGGGCAATAACTTAAAACGCTTTTTGTCAATTTTATTACTCGACACAGAGGGTAATAGGTGTGGAATATTGTCAATTGTATACAGTATGTAATAAGATATAAAGTAACATGAAAACCAATAATGAGACAATTATTTTACTTCAGAAATTATAATACATTTAAAAGTAGCAAATTATCTTTTAATTTTCACATAGATGAAGTTTCTTCAGAATGGAGTATGATACAACAATGCAATGATGTGAGAAGCTATCGGTTATGGTGTCAGTGGTGTTGACAGCAAGCGAGAGTTTCTCTTAGTTCAGCCTTCATTCAGAGCTTCTCAAAGTGTGGAGAGGATCTGAGGTGGAGAATTCAGTGTACCTGCAATGATCGCTAGAGCACCCCAAACATGCTCAATAGCATTTATGTCTGTAGATTGATCTTGCCATTCCATTAACTAAATTATCTATTGCTGAAGATTGACGATACGAGCCCTGCATACTCTAGCATTATCGTCTGATATAATGAAGTTATCTTTAAAAATTGATGCATCGGGCATATTTTTCACGATTTATGGAAGGCATCCAGATAGCGAATTTTATCATCAGGTAACTTTTAATAAATTATGTTGGAAGAACTACAATTCTGTCAGTAATGTCTTAGAATTGAGCTTGCACATGCTTGGAAATGCGGTGGGAACGGTACGATATTTGCAAGATGCTGTACTTTATTGATTCATTCCTGATTCAATAATAAACATTTCGTAGCATGCGGTATAGCTGCTAAACCAGTAAAATTTTAGGTTTTCCCTTCTTCAGTTGAACTAAACTGTCTCTTTTGAAATCATAAGAGGGGGGACAAATTTGTTCTTCTATTCTTTTCAGTCCGTACATTTGCGTTGGTCTGATTGATTGCTAGTGACGGAAAGCAACTCCACTTTTCCATCCAGAAAGAAAGCAAGACTTACGGGTCTATTATGGCACCCCCCGTTTGGGTTGGAGGCCGAACATTTCCGTAATTTAAAAACGGGAAAATGACCGGTCCCCAACCCAACCGGGGGGTACCACCTTATCTTCATCAGCTTAGAATTACTTTGCCATTCTCATGAACAGATTTTTCACGCTTCTCTGTATTGTTCTTCTGATAGTCGTGCTTCCCTCAAGTGAGGTCAGTTTCTTTCATTTTTTGACATTTCCATCTATCTTAAAATTTACTAATGAGGAAAATGTTTTACAAAAGGAAACAAGCATTTTTTATGACTGCAGATAGTGAAGTTATTTTTCAAATCTAGTAGACATTTTGCTACCGATAACAAATAATCATCGACTAAAAGAATAGTTAATGGAAAGCAAAGGAAAGTAAATAATTGGAAAAAATAAATGTCGAAAATACACTCAAACCAAAATAATTCGGCCCAGCGGAGGTAATAAGGAGAAAAAAGTTCATTAAAAAGCTATTGTATCGAAAATCTATTCTAAAATTATAATTTATTATTTATTTTATGAACTGAAACAATTGATGTAGAAAGTAAAATAAATTCTAAAGACATCACTGAAGACTACATAAAACAAATGTTTACTTTGAATGTTAGATACCGGATATCACAGAAGAAGCCGATCCCAGGAGAAAAGGCTCTAGTACGTCATTTGTAAAAGAAATTCGTTCAAAATCTATTCATCGATTTAATCGATTTTAATCATATTTCTGCGTATTTTATTCTTGGCCAGCAACAACGCCTCCAGCAAAGTTCTGAAGCAGGAGACTCCAGTCTTAAATTTATTCTTATAGTTATTTTTTTTAATTGTTAACTTTTGACGACTCTTAAATTTTTATGCCAATGTATCGATTCCTGTGTCAGAAGTGCCGCACTACAATGCATTATGGTGAGAATCATCCATGTTTATTTTATAAGAACCGTGACACCGTACCGCAGCTAGATGAATCAGAAGTAATGGATACAAAGCACGATGAGACAGAGGAAAAACATACTGGAAATTCGAATGGCAATTATGTGGATAATTGGGCCGCAGCTCAACAAAACGGCAATGAAGAATGTTATGAAGCGAATGCATTACTTACTGAAAATACTGAACAAATCTCACCAATGATTGCTTCAAGGAGAAGAAGAAACGATTGTCCCTTGTTTGCCGACACCCCCAACACCACAGCCTCTGACATTTCTCATGATGCGTCACTTTTTGATTCAATCTTCAGTGATCGAGAGCGTGAAGTTAATTCAAAGGAGAATGACTCTTTTCTGGCTTTGTCAGAAAGCTTTAAACCTGACACCATATCCGAAAGTGACTTTCGCAGGACTCATAAGACAATATTCAGTACCACCGGATATATTCAAGAGCGAAATGAATGTCGCCCAAATGTTTCCTTATTGCGTCATGCAGATTCTAGTGAAAAATGGGAAACCTTGCCAGATGAGAGCAATTGGCGTTCTTTTACTCATGAAAAAGAGTGTTTTTCTGAATCTCAAAAAGACATCACCCTGAAACTCCTTTGGGATTCCAAAAATACTTCAGAAGCTTCGACTTCCCTTGGAAATTCTGCCTTCTCCATAGAGAATAGGGAACTAGATAAAGAGATGTTTGAAGTGTCAAAAGATCTCACAGATCGCCCTATTTCACCTGAAACAGCCGTAATTGTTCCCAGAATAAATGGGGATGAGGATGCCACCATCAAGCAGCATCTCGTGTTCATGAAAGATGCAGGCACTATGGCAGGACCTTCTACAATCCGGCCCCACTTACTCAGACCTGTCGGAAAAAGACCACATGCTTGCGTTTCATACCCTAAACAGTTTAAACAGAATAGTGATCTTGTCCGAAATCATCGAACACACACGGGCAATAATCCCTTTGTTTGTGATATCTGTGGAAAAGAGTTTAGTGCTAAAGGAGATTTCGACAGACATTATAGAACACACACGGGTCAGAAGCCCTTTTCGTGTGATATCTGTGGAAAAGAATTTACTACTAAAGGAAATCTCGGCACACATTATAGAACACACACGGGTGAGAAACCCTTTGTGTGTGATATCTGTGGAAAAGGATTTGCTCATAAAGGACACTTCGGCACACATTATAGAACACACACGGGTGAGAAACCTTTTGTGTGTGATATCTGTGGAAAAGGATTTACTCATAAAGGACACTTCGGCACACATTATAAAACACACACGAGCGAGAAGCCCTTTGTGTGCGATATATGTAATAAAGGATTTATTCGGAAAGATGGTCTCGACATTCACTACCGGACACACTCGGGTGAGAAGCCCTATGCGTGTAACATTTGCGGAAAACGCTTTTCTGACCGAAGAAGTCTTACAAGACATGTCCCGACTCATGAAGGAGGAAAGCGCTTTAAATGCGGAGTTTGTGGCAAGACTTTCAGTAGCAACGATAATCGCAATAGGCATTACAAACAGAAGCATCAGTGAAGTCAATCAATACATTTCATGAGTTCGCAGAACTATTACACTAGATCAAAATAACTGTTATAGACATTTTTCAATTTTAATGAATATTAATAATTTTAAGTAAACCTTGACTTTTCATAAATTTCGTGTAAATTTTTACTGCTTTGACGAAGAATATTTTCTGACATCTTATCTAAGTCTGACTTATTATCTGATGAATCAAACTGGACGAAAATTGGATGTTTTCATTTTATGTGTTTCTGTATATATGCTTCTGTTCTTCACTATAAATCTGTATTTCACACAAAACTTTTGAAATGCTTTACAACCCTCTGCCAACTCTTAACTTTTAATGCAGATGTCCGTTAACTGAAAGGATTCGCAGAGAAATACTATCTTGAGTTTCATCTCCGGACTCTCAGTGGAGAGAAGCCTCGTAAGTGAAAATTGTGTTGTATGACTTTCACGAATCAAATCAATTTCGATGAGCACTATAAGAGAGAGCATGGCAGAAAGTCATATTTCCTATACGCTATACAAACGAAAAGTGTTTAAATTCTTTTTATTTTTATAATGCAATTTTATTATCTGGCGAAAACAAAACCTCTTATTTCGAGCGTAGTTTTATCAAGTATTTAATTTTAATTTTTTGACGAATTGTTGCGTTTTTATTACTGAAATTTACACTGTTCTTAAAAATTTAAATTGGTTTTTACGAGGTCAGAGAAATAAAGATCTTCCTTTCTAATAAAAATATTTCTAAAATTTTTTAACATTTTTTTTATTCTTGATGAACGTTTCTGCTTTCCTAGATATATTCTGAATACATAAGAAATGTCATTTCTCAAAACGTGATAAAAATCCCATTTGTGTTATTTTACCTTATTTAACTGATAGACGAAGGGCGATAAAATTTCTCTGAATACGATTTTTAAAAGGGGGGAAGTATTTTCCTTCATACTCTATTGAATGAATGGTGTATCATATATCTAAACTATATATCACGTAAGAAAAATATGATTTTATCTGTAATACCGTATATCCCGTAAACAACACTTTTTTTTCACAAAGATTGATTCATATTGAATATTTTTGTATGATATATGTAACAATAAAGACTTTTAATATTTTTACTTACAGTTCTGTTGTGTCTACATACTTTTTTAATTCGAATCTTGAAGAAAATGGGTAATTAGTTAAACTTTTCCAAACTTCTGCTGCATCTAATTATGGAATTCCAAAGAGCGAATATATTAATGTTATTTTCCAGTTTTATATTTTTATTTTTTTATATTTTATATATCGTATTTTTAAATGTTTTATAAAAGTTTTGAACACATGCGAAATGTCTTTTGCAAAAGCAATGGTATCCTATTCGTACCATTCATTGTATTTCTTTGCATTTTTTAAGGAACGGAACAGTGAATTTCCTCCGGATTGGATATTTAAACGAAAATTATTTTACTCTATGCTTTTTTAAATGTTTAATTATTAACCAAGACATGAAAGAAGTATTTGCTACATTAGATACTGTTATTTTATCTGTAATGCCCAATATTAAATTTATAATAATTCAAAACATGTATGAGAGAGTTCTTTTACATGCTGAATATCTCTTATATTTGTTATAATAAAGAGTTTTAAATATGTTGTTAACTAACGTGTATCTAGATATCTTTTTGCTGAAGCGTAATCTACAAGAAATTAGCTGATTTTTTCCTCCACTGCAACAATCTACTGCATTTTAACGCAGCAGCTCAATTATTTTTTCAACTAATTAATTAGATGACACTTTCTATTTTTGGAATGCGTTTTCATTTCAATTCAGCTGACAACCGAAAGGAAAAGTTGAAATCTTTATGCATTCTGAGATATTTTTGTGTCCAATTGTAAGGTCTGTGAATGACCGTTTTCGTTTATAAGTTTAAAATTGCGATAATTCGATGCACTTACGTCGTATGGACAAACCAGTTAATGGGTTAATAACCGACTTCCTAACTAAGAGAAATACGAAACTTATTTGTCTACAGTGTGTTATATATTAGAAAATTGCTTTCAGAGGTGGAAACTATTACTTCAATATTTATTATATATAGGTAAAGTAATGACATATGTTCAAGTTATATTTAATTAATAACAATTTGCCATAATATTGTCAAAATCCGTACAATATTTAAGAAATATCTGTGTTTATAACTTATTTAACCTCCGCCTGGCGCACTTTTGCAGGAGATACTTATATCGTGCATCGTATTTCATACTTCTTATCGTTGTTTCTATATTAAGTGCAATTTTTTTTATATGATCTATGATTGGTAAAAAGCTAATAAATACAAATCAAATAAATAAAAGTTTCAGCATATATATTTTTGTCAAACCACACATTATAAACATGTAATGCGATGCGCGATATAAGTATCTACTGCTTACTCTCACCCGGTTAAAACATATTATGAAATTTAGCTTTGGTGTGATAAAATAACCAGTTTCTGAATTTTATCCTAAATCTTCATGTTCTTAAGCAATGAAATAACTGTCTAGTAACAGAAAAAAAGTTAAAATAAACTTTTCTCGTTAAATCAAATTAAGTTTTTCTAAAATTCAGATTCATGAGTTTGTATATTCAAAACTCATGATTTAAAATTTTATTTTCGGAATCATAAATTGATTCTTAATCCTGCAATTGGAATGTTAAGGAGCCGAACTGAATTGAGAAATCACCTGAAATAAATTATCCGAATTCTTGTATGAAATGATGATATTTATTAAAATTTTTCATGTGCAAATTTCATTATAGCATCTATTTCAGATTTTAACGATTTGTTTTACTAGCAGAATTATCTTTTAACTTGATGCATTCTTAAATAGAATTCCAGATACGGAAAAAAAATGTTGATTAAATTATTCGTTCGTCACTATACATTACGTATGATCTTCTTGAATGTTTAAAACTTTTCTATAGATTATAATTTTTGCAAACAAAAGACTTCATTTGCACATTATGAAATTCGAAAAATGATATAATTATGTAGATTATAGGGTGGATACGTCAAATTTCAACAGGTATCGTAACTTTAATTCTATTAATTATTTGGGCCGTAAAATAGGTTAATTACGTTTTAATGATGTAAAAGTATTGTATATATGAATTTATTTTAACGATAAAACACTGCGTAGTTTCTGCTACAGAAAACGCATTTATATTTAGGTATCACCATTGAATTAATGTAACAAAAGGCAAAAATCCTTTAAGCTGTTTTAAAGTAAGTAGAAAAATATGTTATTCTATCTTCAGATGAGAAACTTGTTTGGCTAAAATTTTCTAAATTATTTGTTAGATATAAATTTCTTTCGATACTACAAGACGGAATTTCCAGAGCTACGAATTTCCCAACATCTTACCTTGATTTTAGTCTTTCATTTGGATGCATTCCTTGCTTTCTCTTCATTTGATGAGTGTATAATGATATCAAGTTAATAATTATTTTATGACCATATGTTGAAGAATTCGGAAACTAATAGATGAAATCATCATTGAATCATAAATTTTACGATCATCATAATTGTAAAATGTTTAGTTCGTTTTCTGAAGGAAAAGTTGCAAGAGAACTGGGAGAAAATTTCACTCAATTTTAAGAGCAGTAAAAAATACATACTTTTCAGGATGACAAAATAAAATATTGATATATTCATTTAAAAAATTCCTCGTTTGAAGGCAGTTTCAAAAAAAACTGCTGAAGAATTTTAGGTATATAAATGCAGAAAGCAAAACTATAGAAAAAAGAATATCCTTAAATAGTCCAAAGAACATATGGCTTTCCTGAAAAACTCAAACAGTTTAAATAGATTCAGGGTATAGAGGAAAATTTCATCGATTGTTTTGTAACCTTTTACAAAACTAAAGGAATTGTGAAAGTTATTTAGTGATTAGAATTCGTAGAATAAAATATGTGAATGAATCTAAAAATTGATTTGGGGTTTGTCATTCCATCACTGTTGAAGTAAGGAATAAATAGACAGGTTTGTGAGATAGTAGAAAACCCATACTATCAGTGATGTGGTCGCAAAATAAGCAGTGCTGGGACGCTTTAACCTGAGTGAAAAAATTCACGTCGTTTTAAGGTCGTTTTCACAATTTTTTTCTTATATATTTCTCGTGAAGAGAAGGAATGCCGGAACGGCCTTCCGATTCGTTCCGGCTCCACTACACTCCTGCATACCATGTATGCTGTAGTCAGGTGGAAGAGTTACAGTTTCATGTTCGCCCGATTGGTTGGCATACCGATTTTGCACAGATGAAGAGCTAATATCAAATCTTAACACGTTAAACGACTTAAAACACAAATAAATTTCATACTTATAGATTTCTAAGCATATTGTTAGGGATACAGTCAGAACCGAGTGCTTTATTAATATTTAATTTTTTAATGACTTTGATTACCTTAGAGGGCTGAATGCATTTGATTTAATTTTATTTTTATTTATCAATATGGTATCGGTGAGTGGGGGGAGGAGAAATTCTCTGTAGATTTGTTTGAAAATCTTCTCCGCCTCATTGTGAGACAGGTCGTCTAATGAGAATTGTTTCTCTAGACTTAGGGTAATAGTTGCGGCCTTGAAAGAGTCTGAATATGTAAATCCATTTTCTCCCAATAATGCTGGGATTTTCTGCGCTATCTCACGCATTATCGTTGCTTTTCTCCAAAGCGTTCCATATTCTTTATCAAAACTTCAAGTTCTAAGGTCTGATCTTTTTGTCTACTATCCTTATCTAATTTTTTGAGTAATTTCTCAATTCTGTTCAATTCCGTTTTAATTAATGGGTTCCTTAGCGTTTGCCAGGATTTTTTCGGTTTCTTGCGTGTTTTAATGAAATCTTTAATATTCGCGTAGATATATGATGCAGTTGATTTTTTTGACCGTTTTAATCGCGAATCTGTGCGCGTTTTGTAGATTTTTGGTAAATTTTTCCAATGCAACTTCAATATCCGTATTGCTGGTTATTTTAAGAGGCCTATAATCAATTTTATTCAGGTAATTTTGGAATTTCGTCCAGTCCGCATGCGTAGTCACACTGTGATACGGATTGATACGGAATGATTGCACATGTTGCAATTCCGACATTGTGTGGCTCCAGGAGGTTATCTGTAATTTTGAATTTTTACTTTCAGAAACAGTAAGTGGGTGAACTCGAAAATTTTATTTTCATGACCGTTTTTCTTAAGCTCAATCATAAAAATTTCCTTCGGGGAATTCGCTCTTACGTTCTTTAGCCGACCTACTTTTAGTAATTCAATTTCTGGGAGATTTATAGCGATTTCAGTGTAATTTCTTCTATATCCGTGTCACGATGTAAACCTTTAATTACTACCTGAAATTGTCTTTCGCTCAGTAGCCTAATGACGTAAAATTCTATCTTTTCCTCTTTACAGAATTTTTGCATATCTCTATGCTCGTCTGCCGTCTCGGGGTAGACTTTAATACATTCATCTGCCAATACGGCATTTACTTTGCCAAATTTGTTATATAGTTTCTTTGTAGTTATTTTTGTTCCAAATCATTAATGGTTGAATTTTTGGCAGTGCGGGGTCCCTTCCTTCTTGAAGGCTAATCGCTCAATATCTGCGTATTCATTTAGTAACAATTCATTTAGTTTTTTTTTTCAGAATTTCAAATTCTACCTATACGGAAAAGATGTTCTATGGTATATAGATAAATGGAAAAATAAAATAAAAAATTAAATTTTAGGTTAAGCACTGCCACAAGCGGGATAAAGTTTAGGTATTTGAGCCTTTTTATGGTAAAAATTCAAAGTATTTTTGTTAAAGTGAAACAGACATTTCAGTATTTTTTAATGTTTATTACAATAAAAAGACATATACTAAATGGTTACAAGAAAAGAATTCCAGATACATTTAACAGCTTCTTTAGCATTAAATCAAGAAAAAACGTAAAAAACCGCCAAAATTATAGTAGACTGTAACATGTTTGGTGTTGAAAACTGCAATGAGGTTTCGTGATTTCAGGCGATTTCTTATAAACCCGTACCTTCTAGATGGTCCGCAGACTGCAGCAGCCCCTTCCGTGACTACTTTGATTATTCGTTCTGTAGCTTGAATGTGGCAGGGAAACCCTTTGATAGAAGGTAGTATTGACTCCTGAATGATTTTTGATTTACTATTGCTTCTAAAATCATTCCATCACTTTATCTTTCAGTAAGTGCGAGGTTCTGTCACATTTTTCCACTTAATCAAGTTCACATAATCATCATAATCATTGCATAATAAGTTACCATGAGGTAACTTTTAATACAATATCGGGCAATCTGTTTTGCTACCAAGGTACATTTACACCGAGGACTCTAAATGAACATAAGCGGCAGTATGTGTGGGAGGGGACATGGGATTTGCGATGCGATTCAAAGAGGAAATCGAAGAATGTAAGGCCGGGGATAGGAGTGAGCGGAAGAGGATGGATGTGCGTTGTGTGGAGTGATCGTAAATGACCGGCTATATTTTGAACATCGATCAGATGATGACGACGAAAATGTCCCGGAATATCTCACAACCACACACCTAACCACGTAGTTGTAGCAGCATCATTCACCCGGAAAAATAATATTGGTTATATGAAGTTAACGTTTTAAAGTAACACGAGAGCTATTTTAGGATGGACCTCCACATTTTGAACAGCGGTGGGATGACGAGGAAGACACCTGCGCCGGCACTGACGTTGAAGATACTTTAGCTGCTATCCCCTTTCCAAACTTCCATACCACACCAGCGAGAGGACGGTTGTCCTCCTACGTATTTAACGTGTCACTGGCCCAGATGCGCAGCCGATCTTCAGTAGAATTGGGTTTAAAGCCGACAACCTCCGTCCTCCAAGCCAAGACCTTGCCATTAGACCATCGTGGTCTATAGTATAGTTATATGGATAGCCAGTTCAGCGTATCCAGGGGTGCTTAGTAGGACCAGGTCTCGATCCCTCTAATCGCCTGTCCCAATGTCTATACTCCGCCACCTAGACAGCCATTATTTGATAGAGATAGCCAACATCTAGCTCTCTAGCCTTACTTTAGGCACGAATCCTCCTCTGTAACTGATCGCTATTGAAAAAGGGCGTCCGAAATTCATTAACGCTCGATATCATTCGTTTTTCTGAGTGGTGTTTCATTTGTAAACCAACACACTTTCGTGACAAATAAATGAACCCAAAAGTTATTTTAACTCGTAACAGTTTTTCGTACGTTAGAAAAAACTTGAAAGATGGATTATAGCTATCTGTATTCGATTTGCCTAATTATATAGAGGTTGTCTATATATTTGAAAGATTTAAGGAAGAAATCGATGCAATTGCCAAATACGACGGGAGATACTCTAGTGCGTAACAAAAATTTAAAAGAAGATTATCTGGCACAAGAATCTGTTATAGTGGTTTCAGCTGAGAAGTTAATACGTAATTGTATTAACATGTGGCAGCACAATATTTTGGAAAATAAAATAAAAAAAATTCTTTTATTTTCGTTGCTCAATATCTGGTGTATACTTTGGCAAGAACCAAAAGGTCGAGCGGAAGACCTCATGAATTAATTTCAGTGTTCGTGGTGCAGCAGAAGTTTTTACTTAAAGGATGGTCATTTCTGTTCCTTAAAAGGAAAGTCTGATCAAGAATATTCCGAATCTGATCTAAATGAAATAGAGAAACTGGCAGAAAAGTTAGAAGCAGCAACAAAGAATCAGGACTGCACAAGTGCTGAAATTGGTCATTCAAGTCCAAAAACACAAAGTCATGATATTCCACTAAATAGTTCGCCTGAAAGAGACAGAAATTTCTCAACGAACATCTTTTTCCGAGGTGAGCAAGTCGTTTCTTTGCCTGTATCACCGTTCATCACTCAGTGTCATGGAAGCAGCCTTGATGATTTACGCTCTGGTTCTTAAATTATTGCTCAGCAGAGCATTTTCGAAGTTTCAGAAGAGAGTCATGTGAACACCTTAGTTTACAAGATGACACATCACAAGGTGACTTTTGCCGGACAGATCACAAACAGTCAAATCTCTGCAAAGACAGAATGATTCCGGGTGGCATAATTTGTGACCAGTGCCACAGAGGAAATTTAAAAATACAATTTTCGGAGTACCTGCAGGAAAAAAGAAAACAAACCATCGGAATTTATTCGCGGCCGGAATGAAAGCTAATTAGATTCAACATCGGCTTCACCAACGTGTATAGAAAGAGACGTAAACAAAGCTGAAGCGCAGAATACGATGGAAAATAATAAAATTAAAAGTATATCTGACAAATTCACTCGGGTTGATGATTCCTCAAGCGGCGAAATTGCCACCCATAGTTTACCGCTTTTTTCTCTTGCTGATGCAGAAGTGGTTTCTGTCGCAGGGCCTTCAGGAATCCACACACAGTCTCATAGGAGTGGCAAGGGAAAACGCTTTGTATGCGATGAATGTGGAAAAGCTTTTGGTGAAAACAGTAACCTGAAAGTGCACTACAGAAAGCATACAGGCGAAAAACCCTCTGTATGCCCAAGGTGTGACAAGAAATTCAGGCGGAAACACCATCTTAATGATTATCTCCGAACTCACACCGGAGAGAAGCCCTTCGCTTGCCACATATGTAGCAAGGCATTCGCGCACAAAAGCAGTCTTGCGTGTCATCTCCGGACACACACAGGAGAGAAGCCATACAAGTGTAAATTGTGTGATATGGATTTCGCGGACAAAGGTAATTGCAATGAGCACTACAAGAGGATGCATGGGGGAAAGTAATATTTCCTCTAAGATAAACAAGTGAAAAATCTTGAAATTTTCATTTTTATAGTTCAGTTTTATTATCTGACTCACTGACGAAAATTAATCTTCATAATTTGAGTGTTGTTTCATACAAGTATTTAATTTTAATTTTTTGACGAATTGTAATGTTTTTATTACTGTAATCTGCAATGTTCTTAAAAAATTATATTAGTTTTTACGAGGTCAGAGAAATAAAGAGCTTCCTTTCTAATAAAAATACCTTCAGGAATCCACACTCAAAAGACTGACAAGGAAAAATGCTTTGTATGTAATGTTTGCGGAAAAGTTTTTAGTCGAACACATTATCTGCATGCGCACCAAAGAACGCATACAGGCGAGAAACCATTCGTATGCCAAACTTGTGGCGAAAGATTTACTGAGCAAGGCCACCTGATGACGCATCTCCGGACTCACACCGGAAAGAAGACCTCTCCATGTCCTAAGTGTGAGAAGAAATTCAGACAGAAACCCCATCTTAAGAATCATCTGCTGACCCATGCCGGAGAGAACCCTTCGCATGCCACATTTGTAGAAAGGGGTTCGCAAAACAAAACAAAAAAATCAGTCTTGCGTGTCATCTCCGGACCCACACTGGAGAGATCCTTGCAAGTGTAAATTGTGTGGTATGGCTTACGCGAATCAACGTAAATGCGATGAGCACTGCAAGAGAGAGAGCTTGGCGGAAAGTAATATTTCCTCCAAGCTAAACAAACAAAAAATTCTTAAATTCTTTGCATTTTTTTATTGCAATTTCATAATCAGATTCACTGACGAAAACCGAACTTCTTAATTTGAGCGTTGTTTTATACAAGTATTTAATTTTACTTTTTTATGGAATTATAGTGTTTTTATTACTGGAATTTGCACTGTTCTGAAAAATTTTAATTAGGTTTTACAAGTTCAGAGAAAAATTCCTTTCTTATAAAAAATATTTCTAAATATTTAATTTATATTTTTTGTACGTTTGAACAACGTTTTTACTTTCTTAGAAATATTTTGAATACGTAAGAAATGTCATTTCCAAAAGATGTGCCAAAATTCTTAATTGTGTTGTTTTACTTTATTTTACTGATTAACGAAGGGAACAGTAAAAGTTGTCTGAATATGATTTTTAAAACGGAAATTAACTTTATGCTTTATTAAATGCATAATTTATTGTTATAAGATCAGTGAAGTATTTAAAACTTCATATAAATCTTGTATTATTTGTAAAGTGGTATATTCCAGAAATAACACTTTTATGCATGCATAAAAGATTTTGATTCATGTTGTATATTTTTGCAATATTTTTACAATAAAGACTTTTAATATTTGTAACTGCAGTTCCGGCGTGAGTTAAATACTTTTATATTCATCCGAAATCTCAGGAAATTAGCTGGCTGGTTCCACTTATACAAACTTCTTCTGCATCTAATAATAAAATTCGAAACTGAATGTTATTTTATCGCCATTGTATTACAATGCTTTTTATATGATACACTTATTCAGAGACGGAAAACAATGTTACTTTAATTGTTATTATTCATTAATAATTAACGATATATATTTAACCCTATAAATTGAGCATCTTTTGAATACCCGTTTGTTTAACATGTAATTTAGTTGTTATAAGAACCCCGATAAATGAACTAAATTCTTTAACTTCAAGGTTAGTGCGGCTAAAATCGAAAACTGCTTAAATTTTGTACCTAAATCTTCATGGCCATTAATCAGTGAATTAGCTGATCATTAATGGAAGGAATGTTTGACATTTTTTTAAATAGAAAATACTGCAAATTGTGTTTCGCATTCTTGCAAATCAACCTTTGCTTAGGGAGAGTGAGTCCTTTTGGCCTCAACGCCAATGCATGTTTTGCTGCTATTGCTAATCCATTTTTGCCGCCTAACTAGACATGGACTCATAATAGAGGGAGAGCCTGAGGTAGAAGTTTCATTTCGGTCCTATAAATGAGGATAAGTGGCCTGTCTGGAGAACTTTCAAGAGGAACTGGTTCACATTTGTGTTTCGATGGGGGGGGGAACTGCAAACCCTCCAATAAACACTCGGACCCCAACGAGAAATTTGTTACTAAAGCGCCTTGTAGTCTTGAAGTTTCCGAACAATGCTGGTTGAGTGCTAATTTAGTGTAGATATATTAACGTCCCGTTTTTAAAACAAATTCAATTTTTCTACTCTTAACTTTACCCTTAAATTTTTGTATTTTGAAATACTAAAGTATTGGGAAGAATACGCTTGCAATTCACGCTCGGATATTCTATAGTCATTCCAAAACATCATGATGAAATTCTTGCAACATTAATGAGTAATAAATAAAATGGGAGTGTAGTCACGAGATTTCATTCCGCGAGCTTCTGTATTATACTTTTATTATCTCATTGTGCAAATATACGTGGAAAGCAAACACTTATATCCACAAATCCAGAGATAAATCAGGAAAAGGGCAATTACTTAAAATGCTTTTTGTCAATTTTATTACTCGGCACAGCAGCAATAGGTGTGAAGTCTTCGCAATGGTATGCAGAATATAATAAGATATAAAGTAACACGGAAATCAATAATCACACAATTGTTTTATTTCAGAATTTGTAATATATTTAAAAGTAGCAGATTTGTTTTTAAGTTTCACATAGATGAAGTTTCTTAAGAATGGAGTTTGATTTAACAATCCAATGTTGTGGGAAGGTATCGGTAAGCGAGAGCGTCGCTTAGTGCAGCTTTCTTGTAGAGATTCTCAAAGTGTGGAGAAGGTCTGAGGTGGAGAATTCAGTGTACGTGCAATTATTTCTAGAGCACCCCAAACATGCTCAATGGAATTCAATTCTAGAGATTGATCTGGCCGTTCTATGAACTAAATTATCTATTGCTGAGGATGGATGGCACGAGCTCTACATATTCTAGCATTGTCGTCTAGTTTAATTACGTTATGTATTAAATTTATGCATCGAGCATGCTTTCCTTGGCTTGTCGAAGGCATCTAGATAGCGAATTTTACCATCAGGTAACTTTTAATAAATTAAGTAGGAAGAACTACACTTCCAGCATTAATGTCTTAGAATTGAGCTCGCACATCCGCGGAAATGCGTTACGAACGATACGATATTTTAAAAATGGTGCCCATTCTTGATTTATTTCTGAATCAAGAATAAACATTTCGTAGCATGATGTATAGCTGCTAAACCAGTAAAAATTTAGATTTTTTCCTTCCCCAGTGGAACTAATCTGTCTCTTTTGAAATCATAGAGGTTGGGAAATGTTTTCTTCTATTCTATTCAGTCCTACAAATGTGACGGTCTGATTGATTTCTAGTGACAGAAAAAAACTTTCGATCGAGGAAAGAACAGAAACCTTATCTTCATCCACCTAACAGTGGCCATGTTCCTTAACCTTCCAGCGGGTGCGCGTTTGCAAGAGATACTTGAATTGTGCATCGTAATACATATTTATATCTTTATTTTATATATTTAAGTGCAATTTTCCTTATAAAATCTTTGTTTCCTACTAGGCTAATAAATACAGATAACATAAATAAAAGATGCATTTACCTTTGCAAAATAGCACTATATATATATATATATGTAAAACGATGCACGATATGTCGTAAAATTTGCGTAAGCGTGCCCCCTGGAAGGTTAAATAATTTTTCACGCTCCTTGGCACTATGTTTCTCACAGCCCTATTTCCCTAAAGTGGCTTTATTTTGTCAGTTTTTTCAAATTTTCCAATGTGGGAAAGTGGACAAATATTTTACAATAGGAAACACACAATTTTATTTGAATGCAGGAATCGCAGCTGTTCTTCAAATCCAGTAGACATTCTATTACCAATAATTAATTTATGAAAAAGATTAATATATTTAGTAGATTTTTATACCCGTTGTTTAACATGCACTTTTTGGTTGTCATAAGGACTGGATAAGGATTTAATTCTATTTTTAATGTTAGTGTCGGTGCGTCTATATTGCAAGCTGTTACCTAAATCTTAACGACCATTAATCAGTGAATTAGCTGATTAATAAGGTGACTAACTTTTAACTCCAACAAAAAGTGGACACAAATAAATTTAGCTAAAAATATCATAATTAAAGGAAAAGTTTAATTAATTGCAACAATAATATAGAATACGCTATAATATGATGAATGTATAATAAAAACATTTGTAGCATCGTTTATTGGACACTTTTAGAGGAAGGGAAGAAAAATAGGAGGATTGTCCTCACTAAAGAACAATGGTTGCTCACTCTAGATTAATGGAAAAGAGGTTTAAAATGTTATAATTAGTGCATGAAAAGTAGAAATTCCTATCTTTCTTATTTAAAACCATGCGATTTTATAAAAGAATTAAGTTGTCATAAACTTCATTAAAAGAAAATTCCGGCTATTGTCTTAAATGTTGCTCTGAAAATTCTCGCGTGAAATTACCACATATAACTGAAACACTAACTTTTTACATTAAGAAGAATAAAATCTTTTTGACAGCAATATCAATGAGTATAGGTTAGATGTATTTGTAAATATTCTATTCCGAATAATATTTTCAACAATCACACAAGCATAAGGGGAAATATTTTAACTCTACTTACTAAAATACCCTTCTAAATTTATATTTTAATACTAATAAAGATTATTTGATATTGGGTTTTTTTATGTTTAGTTATATCATGAAATGTTTCTTCAAAAAATACGAAAATACTTTCGCTCCATCTGAATTAATTTTAAAAGATGAACGACCAACAAAAGCAACGAGTAAACTATCGCTTTTTTAGGTTGACTTGGTGTGTTGATTTCCTTGTATCTGTGCATATCATTGGATATTGGTTTCTCGCGTCGAATAAATCCCCGATACACGTTGTATTCTTCATTGTTCTACGAATTTGAATCTCAAATTGCCAGAGGCATTGAACACGTTGGTTATAACCGTCCTTTGGTTGGCGATATTCAGGCAGGTTATGACCGTAACCATCGTGCATGGTTTCAGAAACAGAAAATTGCATTTCTGGGAAAACTTTTAAAGCTAAAAGTTACTGCAACGTTTACTGTTTTAGGAGTCTTGTGCTGTTCCTGTGAAACTGCTTAGTTTTTTGTCTTTGAATTCTCGTAAGTTTTGATAATTATGAAATGCTGTTATTGTCGTTTCAGATAGCGTGAATATCGTTTTAGAACTATAATCTGTTCCGAAGCTATTGTGGAAAAATATCGCAATTCAATTATTATTATATTATTATTTCATAAATTTCGTGTTTCGCGCGGATGCTTCGTTTTCATGTCCAAAATGGGTTCCAAAAATGATTTTATAGACCCTCCTAAGCCCACTCATTCTAAGGGTTTGGATTGTCTTAATGGCATTCAATGGGTTATGATGACCATATGATTAAAGTCGGAGAGGAATTACAGATAAACGTCTTGAATATTTCACCCTCTTCAACGGAATTCTTTCTTTGTCACGGAATTTACAGCACACAGACATAATGTGAAAATAACTCTCACTGCAAACCTCCAATCTGCAGGAGTGACCTCCAGTTCCAATTCAGTTCCTTTTATATCCTTGACCTAACTTTACTTTCCTTTTCCGTTCCTTTTGTATCCTAAACAGAATTGGGTGCATGCTCTCAAAGACAACACTGGAAATAAAATAAAAATTAATCACTATTTTCCAAATGTAGAGAGAAAGTGATTTTCGACCGCACTCGGGATGGGAGAATCAAGTGACCGTGGTTACTAAACACAGAGAGAGAAGCCATTTTTGCCACAAGCATAGCATTTTGATCCCTGAATTATTTACATGCGATATTTCCTGAATCTAAACCGAAGTATAGAAATTTTGCACCAATATGATAAGGAAAATTGGCAAGAAAAATAAGCAAATATATCCATTTCGGAAGAACGCAAATAAAAGCAAACATTAACGAAAAAAGAGGAAAAGTTTTAGAGGAACAGTTATTCCTAAACTGCGAAGATAAGTGCCTAGATTCTGGTACCCCCGGTTTGGTTGGGAGACGTCACTTTTTCCGTTGTTAACGGCCGGGAAAAGTGACGTCTCCCACCCCAGCCGGGAGCACCAGAATAGACCCCTAAATGTTGTCCATTCCTCAACCACTATCAACGAAGCGATAAGGCATTTACATTTCGAATAGAAAAACAAAATTTAATATGCTATTTTGGGAGAAACTGAAAGATCCATGAAAAGAGAAAATAAATCATTTTTTTTAAAAATTGAAGATCTCTATAATAAAACATTTTTTTCCATTACAAAATTCTCAAAAATCACATTGTCAAAAGTGATAATTCAGATCTTATTCGAAGAAATGCTTTTACTTCCTCAAATGAAAAGCCATTAGTCCCGTTGATTTTACTCTGAACTGTCGATAGGTTTCGTTGGGCTATAAAAATATCGAGGTTTAGAACCACATTCCATTTTCGATTTCTAATTTTCATACAGAAACCAGTTACAGAACTTATTGCATGATATTGCTGAGGGTTATGATAGGAAAGAGGTAACTGTATATCATTCCGCTTTGCAATAATTTGGTGGCATTAGTTAGCACAAATATTATTTTTCGCGTATCATGATGCATGGCAATATTCCGAATTTGAAGGAATCGTAAAGGTTGGCTTCTCTTCACTCTCTGCTGATGTCTAGTTTTTAAATTTTGACAAACCTGAGGTGTTTGCGCGACGAAAGCGATGGATGGTAAAAGGTGTCCGTTCTGTGGAATATTCTCTCCTTCTAATGAAGAGTGTTATTGTTTTTTGGACGAGGAGGAGGATGACGAATGCTTCGTGCCACATTTCGACGGATCTAATGATATAACTCCTAAAAATATGAACACTGATTATAATCCAGTGGATTTCTCAACAGAAGATTTCCAAAATGCTAGTCTAGATTCTCAGCAGTCAAATGGCCAAGAACTTCAGAAAATCAGTCTCCTGGGAATTGAAAACGAAGGACACCTCTCAGTGACGAATATTTTGACTGAAAATGCCTCACTGAGCTCTTCTATAAATGAATCTCCGAACATGTCGGAATCCAGAAATCTAATTGAATTAATTATTCAAAGCGAATCGTCGAAATCAACTCATGAAAATGAACAAAGCCACTTTAACTCGGTAATTGCTTCAGAAGCGACGAACTTATTTGGAACTTTCGATTTCGTTTCCGAAGGAATAAAAAGAAGTGCAGATAACAAGCATGTGAACACCTTAGTTGTCCCAGATGAAAAATCAGAAGGCGTCTTTTGCAGGGCAGATGACAATCGGTCGAATCCCTCCGAGGATTTGTCTTCAATGAAGGATCCCGAGTGGTCTAATTCGAGACCGATGCCGCAGAGGAAACGCAAAAATACAAGTTTCGGTGCCAATACGAATACCTGTAAAATGACAGAAAAATCATCGGCATTTGTTTGTCGAAGGAAGGAAAGCTATTTAGATTCTATATCAGCTTCCCCAACGTGTATAGAAAGGGACGGAAGTAACGCAGAAGCGCAGAAAGGCAAGAAGTGTAGTAAAATTAAAAGTATCTCTGCCAAAGTCACTAAGATTGGTAATTCCTCAAGTACTGAAATTGCAACCAATAGTTTACCGCTCGGTTCTCTTGCCGATTCCGAAACGGTTCTGTCGCAGGGCCTTCAGGAATACACACACAATCTCATAGGACTGACAATAAAAAATGCTTTGTATGTGATGTTTGTGGAAAAGGTTTTGGTAAAAAATATCATCTGCAAGTGCACCAAAGAATGCATACAGACGAGAAACCCTTCGTATGCCCTATGTGTGGCAAAAGATTCACCCAACAAAGCAATCTGACGACGCATCTCCGGACTCACAACGGAGAAAAGCCCTTCGCTTGTCACATATGTAAGAACAAATTCAGGCAGAAAACCCATCTTAATGATCATCTCCTGACCCACTCAGGAGAGAAGCCCTTCGCATGTCACATATGTAACAAGGGATTCGCACGAAAAAACCATCTTGCGTGTCATCTCCGGACTCACACAGGAGAGAAACCCTTCGCATGCCATACGTGTGACAGAAGATTCACTCAGCAAATCAACCTGACGACGCATCTTCGGACTCACACCGGAGAGAAGCCTTACAAGTGTAAATTGTGTGCTATGGCTTTCGCGACCCGAGGTAATTGCAATGCGCACTACAAGGGAAAGCATGGCGAAAATTAATGTTTCCTCCAAATTTGCCAAACGAAAAGTGTTGCAATTCTTTTTATTTTTATAATGCTGTTTTAATATGACTCTCTGACGAAAATTCAGCTTCTGAATTTGAGCTTACTTTTATACAAGCATTTAATTTTTTTTCGTTTAGTGTTTTTATTACTGGAATCTGTACTGATCTTAAAAAATTACATTAGTTTTTACAAAGTGAAGGGAAAAATCTTGCTTTCTTATAAAAGTATTTGTAAAAATTTTAAATTATTTTATTATTTTTGGACAACGTTTTTACTTTCGTCGAAATATTTTGAAAACGTAAGAAATGTCATTTCCAAAAAGATGTGTTAAAAATACTAATTGTTGTATTGTACTTCATTTCACTGATTAACGAACGGAACAGTAAAAGTTCTCTGAATATGATTTTTAAAGGGAATTTCACTTTACGCTCTATTAAATGAGAATTTATGGTTTTCAGATCAATAAAGTATTTACAACTTCATAGAAAACTTCTTTCATTTATGTCGTATATTCTATAAATAACATTTTTATTGCAGGCCTTAAAGATTTTGATTGATGTAGAATATTCTTGAAATATTTGTTGCAATAAAGACTTGTGCTATTTGTAACTGCAATTTCGGTGTTTGCAAAAACTTTTATATTGTTCCAAATTATCTAGAAATTAGCTAGTTTGTTCCACTTATCCAAACTTCTGCTGCATTTATAATGTCATTCGAAATCGCAAAAATATGAATGTTATTTTTTCATGTATTAAAATGCGTTATATATTAAAAACTTATTCAGAGATAAAAAGAAACTGTTACTTTAATTGTTATTATCAATTAATAGGTTATAATACATGTTTAAATCTCTTAAATGAACGTCTTTTGAATACCCATTTGTTTAACATGTAACTTAGTGGTCATAAAGACCCTGATAAATGAACTAAATCCTATTTTTAATTTTAAGGTTAGTGCGGCTAAAATAGCAGTCTTCTTAAATTTTCTACTAAATTTCAATGGCTATAAATCAGTGAAATAGCTGATCATTAATGGGAGGGAGAGTAAAATTTCCTGTTATTATAAGCAAATATAAGTTTTTTTTCTAAATTTGAATTAGAAAGTCTTATATTTTGAAATAGTTCTCTCGATTAATGAAAAAGAAATCTGTATTCTTTGAAATTGTAACTTTGCCCTTGTAAGAATGCAAGATGAGTATTTTTGGAATATTTGATTCTTCACGATACCGTATCTCTTGCATAGTGGAAAAATGGCAATTTTCTTTGTCATTGCAGTAAATCAACATTTGCTTAGGAACGTTGAGTCCTTTTGCCTCAGCGTCAATGTAAATTTTATTGCTATTTGCCCAATCCATTTGACAGTAGCCATTGTTGCTGCATAATCCTACTTGGTTTAGCTTAGCTGCAGAAGGATTTATAATAGAGAGGATGTGTCATAGATTTGGTTAGTCAAAGCGACACGTAGCTTTCAGTTAGAACCTGAGGTAGAAGATTCATTTAGGTCCTATAAATGAGAATAAGTTGCTTTTGTGGAGAACGTTTTTTAGGGAATTGACTCACATTTGTGTTTCGTTTGGGAAAAAGGAAAACTTCCAACTTCCAACCCGACCACACCCAAGAAATTCTTTACTGAAACACATTGTTGTCTAGCAGTTTCCGATCAATGTTGGTTAAGTGCCCAGTATTTAATTTAGTTTGGTTATATTAAAGTCCCTTTTTTAACCCATTTAATTTTTTCTCTTTACCCTTAAATTTTTATATTGTCAAATATTAAAGTATTGGTAAGAATACGCTTGAAATTCACGCTCGTATATTCTATATTAATTCGAAAACAGCATGATGAAATTCTTTCAACATTCTTGAGTAACAAATGAAATGGAAGTGTCGTCACGAGATTTCATTTCGAAAGCTTCAATTCTTCATCTATAAATCCCATTGTGCAGATATAGGTTGGAAGCAAACACTTATATCCACAAATCCAGAGATAAATCAGGAAAAGGGCAATAATTTAAAACGCTTTTTATCAGTTTTATTACTCGGCACAGCAGCAATAGATGTGAAATCTTGGCAATGGTATACAGTATGCAATAAGATATAAAGTAACACGAAAACCAATAATCAGACAATTATGATATTTTAGAAAATAGAACAAGTGCAAAAGTAGCCAATTAGCGTTTAAGTTTCACGTAATGAAGTTTCTTCAGAATGGAGTATGATACACTCATGTCCATAAATTAAGGATAATGAAGTTCAGGCAAAGAAAGAGACAGAAGCAAAACAAATTTGACTTATTTGTAAAGTCTACTTATTAAACAAAATGTAAAGAGCAAAACAGATGCTATATGTTTGACATAATTAATAAAAATTGCGATTTTTACTCCCTGGAGTAAATTTCAAAAAAGAACCTATTTACAAAAAACAGCATAACATGGTTAGTATGATGGTTAATACGGAGTATGTCTCCCGGACGATGCAATACAGGCCTTACAATGCCTAGGCATGCTGAGTATGAAATTATCAATCTGATCTTGGGGAATATTACACCACTCATCAATCAATGCCCTCCGAAGTTCCGGTAGACAAGTGGGAGGGGGTTGACGGGCTGCAATTCATCGGCCAAGCATATCCCACACATGCTCTATTGGATTCAAGTCCGGTGAGTATGCTGTCCAATCCATACGGGTGATATCCTCCGATTGAAGGCATTCGTCTACAATGTTTGCACGGTGAGGACGGGCGTTGTCATCCATAAACAGAAATTCAGCACCCATGGCGCCCCGAAACAAACGTACATGTTGTTCCAGAATGACATCCCGATAGATGTGGCCTGACATCGTTACAATCTGAACATGCAGGTCAGTTCTGGAACCAAGAATAATTCCTCCCCAAACGAGCCATCCTGCACCACCGTAACGGTGTCGTTCAATGGTGTTCTCTTGGTGGTAACGGGTACCTGGCGCTCTCCATATGAAAGTCCGGCGAGAATCAGACTGCAAACTAAACCTGGACTCGTCGGAAAACATCACACAAGATAACTGTTGCGGTGTCCATAATGCATGCTCTCTACTCCAGGATAATCGCAGGCGACAGTGAGTTGCGGTAAGTGGAACACATCTGACAGGCCCTACGAGCATATAGACCAATGTGCCCTAAGCGTCTGTACACGGTCTGCCTTGAAACTGTCGTACCGGTAGCTGAAAAGAGCTGACGAGACAGGTCTGATGCTGTGCTCCGTCTGTTTCTTTTGGCAGTAACTGCCAAATACCGGTCCTCATTCGGCGTTGTAACTCGGGGGCGACCTGTGCTGTAACATCTACTCACATTACCATCATCTTGGAATCGTTGCCAAAGCCTGGAGATGACACTCTGGGCGATTCCAAGTTCCTCGGATACTTCCAGCTGGGTACGTCCACATTCCAGTCGTCCAATAATTCTACCACGTAAAAAATCATCCAAATGCTTCCTTTGTGCCATAACTATGCGGTTATTGCACTGAAAGGCTTTTAAAGCGCTTGTGAACAATTTTATTTCTTTGCCATCATTCCTTATATACCCCTCTCTTACACTCTCGTCATTGTGACGTACTATTCGCGCCATCTGGTGGTTTCCTGTAATTTGCATATTCTTCTTCAAGATGTGTGTGATAATTCTACAGGCGAAATTTTTATTTTAGAATTCAATTTCTGTGTGATTCTGAATTATCCTTAATTTATGGACATGAGTGTAAATCAATGCAATGTTGTCGGATGGTATCGGTTGTGTAGTCAGTGGCGTTGTCAGCGAGCGAGAGCTTCATTTAGTGCAGCCTTCCTGCAGAGCTTCTCAAAGTGTGGAGGGGGTCTGTGGTAGAGGATTGAGTGTACTTGCATTTATCCCTAGAGCTCCCCAAACATACTCAATGGCATTCAAGTCTAGAAATTGGGCTGGTGGTTCCAGGAACTAAATTCTCTATTGCTGAGGATGGACGATACCAGTACATACTCTAGCATTGTCGTCTAGTTGAATGAAGTCCTCTATAAAAATTTATGCATCGAGTATGTTTTGCTCGATTTATCGAAGGCATCCAAATAGCGAATTTTACCATCAGGTAACTTTAAATAAATTAAGTGGAAAGAACTACACTTCCAGCAGTAATACCTCAGAATAGAGCTCGCACATGCGAGGAAATGTAGTAGGAATGGTGTGATATAGGGAAATGCTACCAATTCTTGTAAAATTCCTGATTCATAATAAATATATCGCAGTATGTGATGAAGCTTCTAAACCAGTAAAAGTTTAGATCTAATCTGTCTCCTTTGGAATCATAGGGTGGACAATTTTTTTTTCTTCTATTCTATTCAGTCCCTAGAAGTGAGATGCTCTAATTGATTGCTAGTGACGGAAAATAACTCCAGTAACGATGGAGGAAAGAAAACAGGACTTATCTTCATCCACTTAGCGTTAATTTGCCACGCTCTTTAAATAATTTTTCACGCTCCTTGGCACTATGTTTCTCACAGCCCTATTTCCCTCAAGTGGCTTTATTTTGTAACTTTTTTCAAATTTCCATCTATTTCAAAATGTCGGAAAAGTTGGCAAATATTTTACAAAAGGAAACACAATTTTATTTGAATGCAGGGAGTGCAGATGTTCTTCAACTCCAGTAGACATCCTATTACCAATAACAGATATTACTCCACTAAGAGCATAGTTAAAGGAAAATCACAGTAAAATAAAGAAGTGAAAGAGAAAAAAGAAGTTTTGGTGACGAGAAAACATCTTTCCGCTCGTTGCAGTGATAGTCGGACGAACTTTCTTGTGTGACAAAATATTGTCAGATTTTAATCAATAAGAACTACGAGACAAATAATGCGAGAAGAACGGTTGACCCCACAACCAAGCTACCACAGAATTTTGCTACATGCGAAAAACTTTTGATTTATCTATTCTGTAGCCATTATACTACTCCGTGCAAATGTTGTATTAAAGAGATTGATAATAATTGAATTACATATTAATACGAAATACTTGTTTCATGATTTCATCCCGACGTTTTCGCGAAAAATCTGCGGCGTGGACCCGTTCTGCGCCTTTTTTAGGTTTTTGATTTTGTTAAATCACAAGCTTATAACTTCTAATAATATTCTATTAAAAATAGGAAAAAATATTTTATTGAGAAGGGGGACCAAAATACACTCAAAGCAGAATAATTCGGACTTACGATGATAAGATGAAAAAATAACAAATCATCAATGCTTTTTTAAGCTAAATCAATTCTTAAACAATCATTTATTATTTATTTTTTGAACTAAATCAATTGATTTGCAGATTAAGATATATTCAGAAGACTTCACAGAAAGCTGCATAAAACAGATGATTATTTTGTTTGTTAGATGACGGATATAATAAAAAAAAAGGCGATCCCAGGAGAGATGGATCTAGTGCGATATTTATAAAAACAATTTGTACAAAATATAATCATCGATTTAATCGCTTTTAATTCATATTAGGCTCTGCGTATTTTATACTTCATCAGCAATAACGCGTCTAGTAAAACACTGAAGCAGGAGACTGAAATCTTAAATGTATTCTTATCGCTGTTTTCTTAAATTTTAACCTTTGACGACTCTTAAATTTTTATGCCAATGTATCGATACCTTTGTCAGCAGTGCTACACTATAGTGTATTACGGTGAGAAGCATCCATGTTTTTTTCATAAGAACCATGACACTGTTTATACAATACCACAGCTACATGAATTACAAAAAATGGATGCGAAGCATGATGAGACAGAGGGAAAACACACTGGAAATACAAATGACAGTTCTGGGAATATATATCCAGCAGCTCAACAAAACTACAATGAAGAATCTAAGGAAATGAATTCGTTGCTTACTGAAAATGATAAACAAATCCCATTTACACCTGCTGCTTCAAAAAGAAAAAGAAAATATAGTTTCATGTTTTCCGGCATGTCCATCAACACACAGCATGAGTATTCTCTTGATACTTCGTTTCTTGGTTCGACTTTCAGAGTTCGGGCGCGTGAAGTCAAGTTGAACGAAAATGCCTCTTTTAATTCAGTGTCAGAAACTTTTGAAACCGCCACCAATTCGGAAATTGAAGTTCGCGGAGTTTATAAAAGAAAACCCGGTCCAAAGAGAGATAATCATCAGCAAAATAAATATCTATCAAATGTTTCCACTTTGTGCTTTGCAGACTCTAATGAAAAATGGGAAAGTTTACCAGATGAGAGGAATTGGTGTTCTTTAAATAATGGAAAACAGTTCTTTTCTAATTCCGTAGAAGACACTTCCCAGGAAACCTTTTCGAATTCCAAAAATACTTCTGACGCTTGGACCTCCTTTATAAATAATACCTTTTCCCTAGGAAATAAGGATTTAGAAACAAATTTGTTTGACGTGTCAATAGATATGACGGATTGCCGCACACTACGGTTATTTTAGTCGTCCGATTGTTGGGAGAAGACTTTTGAAACTAAAAGTGTACTGCAGCGAGTATTGATTTAAGCGCTTCCTGCCAGATCTTATGTATATCAGCGCCCTGGGCTAAACGTAATTGGTGCTCCATCAAAATCGTAAGTAGGAATTTGAACGTCTCTGTGGCCTAAAGAAAATTCCTACCAAATAAGATCGGAGACAGACAAAACAACTATTCTCTGATTATCATATTATAGTTTGTGAAATTGGAATTTTTTAAATTTAAAATTAGAATTAAATTATTTCTTTGTTTGAAAATTAAAATTTTAAGTAAAATCACTGTAGTACTGGATATGGCCACCCATTTAATTGCAGCTATTTAATTACTGTTCGATGAACTATTGTAATGTTTTAGATTTAATGTTAAATACTTTCAATCCTCTGGCTGCTTATTTTGTTATATCGCCAGTTGTATGCACCTGACGCAAACTTCTACAAATACAGTTAAACGAAGCGAATTGTTATTTAGAGGTTAGGCTTTATTTGCATAAGATGATTCGACGCTGTAATAGTGCTAAGAAAACACAATAGCTAGCGAAAATTGAAGGATGCAGCTGAAAACAGACTCACTTCCTTCCGCCGAAATTACGGGATCAGCAGTCGGAGAGTTATTGAAATTTTAAATGGCTATAAATATTATTTTCGAGAGGTAAAATGTTCCGAAGCGATTGTTGAGAATACATCGCAATTTTTATTCCGTAAATTTCGTGATTGGCACAGATTCTTCGTTCTCATGTCCAGAATGGGTGCCAGACAAAGGCTTTCTAAGGCCATCCTAAGCGTACTCATTCAAAGCGTTTGGAAACTTTTAGAGGCAGTGAAAAGATTACGATGACCATATGAAGAAAGTCGGGAAGATATTAGAGTAAGACTTGACGGATTCAGGCTTGTGTCATCGAGTAAAATAAAGTAAAATTTCTCGAAGCGGCCAACCCTTTCAACGACCACTTTTCTGACACGGAATATTCAGCCTATTTAAATAACTGAAAATAAGCCCTAGGAATTGCCACCCCAACCAGTCCGATCTGTAGGAGTGGACTCCAGTTCAACTTCATTGAAATCTAATCCTTTCCACGCCCTGATCTTGCGAACCGTTTTTAAAAAGAAGTAGAACGGGGGAAAGGCGGACAAATGTGCATGCACTCGAACGCGACACTTGAAATAAAATTGAGATTAATCGCTGCTTTTCAAATTTGAAGAGAAAGAACTTCGACCTCTCTCGGAGTGGGAGATTCAGGTGGCCGTGGTTACTAAACACAGAGCAAGAAACCATTTTCGCCACAAGCATAGCATTTTGATCTCTAAATGATATCTAAGTGAGGTATTCAGAATGTGAACGGATGTATAAAATTTTGCACCAAAATATTAAGTGAAATTGCTAAGAAGGTTGACCGAAGATTTCAATTTCAGGAGAACGAAAAAAGAAAAAAAATATTAACGAAGAAAGGCGGATTTTAATGGAGCACGAAAATTTTTAAATTTCAAAGTGCCGAACAAATGAGTTACGAAAAGGTTACTGGTATAAATGAACTGTTTTAGAAGTATTTCGAAAAGCTAAAGTGAAGAAAATTCCGGATAGTGAATTATGCCTCATCATAAAAGGAAAAAAAAAATCGAAAAATTTATTTTTGAAGAAACTGAAAGATCCAAGCAAACACAAAATACAACGTTTTTCAAAAAATATGGAAATCGCCAAATAAAGTACTTTTTTAATCATAAAGGTATCAAAATTCATATTGTCAGAAATACAAAATAGACCTTGTTTTAATAAGTGTTTTTCATTCCTGCAATAAAAACCCAATAGGGCGGCTGACTTCGCTTGGATTAGTATTAGTAGAAAGGTATGTTTGAGACGTGTGCTTGCTATAATGCCGCTTTGTCCAATTGAATAAAAAATCGAGAACTAAGTCTCGTATTGAGGACTACAAATCAAAGACGGCATCACCGCCTTTTCTCAAACGCGTAACCTCCGCTTCGAACATGGACTCGACGCTATAGATGAGTTTCATTGAGCTACAAAATTGTCTATGTTTATAACCACATTTCAATTTCACCTCGCACTCCTGTAGCTGACACAAAAGCTATTTCTCTGGCAGGCCCTTCAGAAAACTTCGCACAGATTAATGGAAATATTAAAGGAAAACGCTTTTTATGTGATATCTGTGGGAAAGTCTTTCGTTCAGATTATATTCTGCTGGCGCATCAAATAACGCATACAGGAGAGAAATCTTTCGTATGTCGTACGTGTGGCAAAGGATTTACTCAGCAAGGCCGCTTTACGAATCATTTCCGGTCCCCTTCGTATGTCAAATATGTAGCAAAGGGTTTGCACAGAAACCCAATCTTAAAAGGCATCTCCGGACACATATTTAGGCCACCGGAGAAACGCCCCTTTTCGTGATTTGTTTTGTAAGGGATTCATTCTGCGATGTAATCTTATGAGGCATCTCCGGACCCATAGCGAAGAAAAACCTTTCGCATGACAAAACGCTTGATGACAAATAAGATTTTAAAAGACATTTCCTGATTCATACAGGGAAGACTAGGCGACATTCCGTTTTTAATATGTGATTTACTGACGAAGGCTGAACTTTCTTTTCTTTTAATTTTATTTTTTCTCGTGCTTTTAATCTCTGTTTTGAAAGATTTTAAATAATTTTTTGTTAAGATGACATTACGTATGTTTTCTTATTTTTTTTTATAAAAAATCAATTTTCTAAATTTTAAATTTTTCATGAAATTTCAAAATTATTTATAAAAGTTTTGAACACATACGAAATCTTATTTCCAAAAACAATGCTATCATTTCTTTGTATTTCTTTGCATTTTTTAATGAACGGAACAGTGAATTTCCACCGGATATGACTTTTAAACGAAAAGTATTTCACTTTACGTTTTTTTATGTGTGAAATTGCTCACTAAGTGGGTATAAAAGTATTTACTACGTTAGACATTCTTATTTTATCAGTAATGTCCTATAATAAATTAATAACAATTATATACATGCATGGGAGAGCTCTATTTCGTGCTGGATATCTCTTATATTTGTTATAATAAAGAGTTTGAAATTTGTAATTAACTGACGTGTATCTGGATGTCTTTTTGCTGCAACCTAATCTTCCAGAAACAAGCTGATTTTTACATCCAGTGCAACAATCTATTGCATTTTAACCCCTTTACTGGTTTGTTTCCTCAACTATGTAATTAGATGACACCTTTTATTTTTGGAATGCGTTTTCATTTCATTTCACCTGACAACCTAAATGACAGTTGGCATGTTTATGTATGCCAGGTTATTTTTGTATCTAATTGTAAAGTCTGTGAATGACTGTTTTAGCTTGTGAGTTTAAAATTGCGATAATTCGATGCACGTAGGGCGTATGAACAAACCAGTTAATGGGTTAATAACGCACTTCGTAACTAAGAGAAATACGAACCCTGTTATTTGTCTACAGTGTGTTATATATTCGGAAACTGCTTCAGAAGTGGAAACTGTTTCTTCAGTATGTATTTTGCATGGGTAAAGTAATGACATATGTTCAGGTTACATTTAATTAATCAGGGAGTGCCGTAATATTGCCAAAATCCTCCGTCCTCCAAGCCAGACCTTGCCATCAGGCCACCGTGGTCATTAGTATAGTTATATGGAGAGACAGTCCAGCATACCCAAAAGGTGCCTAGTAGGACCAGGCCTCGGTCCCTCTATAGTCCGCGAACTGGACAAGCCATTATTTGATAGAGATAGCCAATATCTAGCTTTCTAGCCTTACTTTTGGCCCGAATCCTCCTCTGTAACTCATCGCTGCTGAGAAAGGGCGTCGGAAATTCATTAACTCTCGTTTGTCTGAGAGGTGTTTCATTTTTAAACCAACACACTTTCGTGACAAACAAATGAACCCCAAAGTTATTTTAACTAGTAAGAGTTTTTAGTACGTTAAAAAAGAGTTGAACGATGGATTATATCAATTTGTATTCTTTTTGCCTAAATATATTTGAAACATTTAATGAAGCAATGGATACTATTGCCAAATACGACGAGAGATGCTCTAGTGCGTAAATAAGAATTTAACAGATGCTTATCTGGCAAAAGAATCTATTATTGTGATTTCAGCTGAGCAATTCAAACGTAATTGTTCTAACATGTGGCAGCATAACATTTTGTATAACAAAAGAAAGTTCTTTTATTTTTGTTGCTTAATATTTGGTGTATATTTTGCCAAGAACCAAGAGGTCGCACGGAAGATCTGATGGATGAATTTCAGTGCTCGTGGTGCAGGAGAAGATTTTACTTGAAAGATGGGCATTTCTGTTTCTTAGAAGGAAAGCCTGATAATGAATATTCAGAATCTTTTCTAGATGAATTAGAGAAACTGGCAGAAAGATTAGTAGGAGCAACAAGAAATCAGGACTGCATAAGTGATGACTTTGGATTTTCAAATACAATAACACAAGGTCATGATATTCAACTAAATAGTTCGCTTGATAGCGGCAGAAATTTCTTAACTAAGAACATTTTCCGAGGTGAGCAAGTCAATTCTTCGCCTGCATCGCCGTTCATCACTATGTGTCACGGAAGCAGCCTTGATGTTTCACTCTCCGATTCTCATGTTAGTGCTCAGCAGAGCATTTGCGAAGCTACAGATGAGAATCCTAAGAACTCCTTATTTGAACAAAATGAAACATTACAAGATGACATTTGCTTGGCAGATGACAATAATTCGAATCCCTCCGAGCATTTTTCTTCACACAAGGATTCTCGGTGGTGTAATTTGAGACCGGTACCGCAGACGAAATACAAAAATACGAGCTTCGGAGACGATACGAGTACCTGTAGGAAGAAAGAAAACAGACCGTCGCAATTTATTCTTGGAAAAAAACGTAGCTATTTCGATTCAATATCGGCTTCAGCAGCATGTATAGAAAGTGATGGAAATAAAGTTGAAGCGCAGAAGGCGAAGGATTTCAAAAAAATTAGAGATTTATCTGCCAAAGTAACTCAGATTGATGATTTCACAAGTAGTGAAATTGCCACCAATAGTGTAGAACTGGGTTCTGTTGCTTATGTAAAAGCGGTTTTTGTCGCAGGCTCTTCAGGAATCCACACACAGTCTCATAGAACTGCCAAGGAAAAATGCTTTGCTTGCGATGTTTGTGGAAAAGTTTTTGGAAAAAAAGTCATCTGCACGAGCACCAAAGAACGCAGACAGGCGAGAAACCCTTCGTATGCCCAAACTGTGACAAACGATTCACCCACCAATGCAACCTGAAGACGCATCTCCGGACTCACACCTTAGAGAAGCCTTTCGCATGTTCTAGGTATGACAAGAAATTCGGGCAGAAACACCATCTTGATGATCATTTCCGGACTCACACAGGAGAGAAGCCTTACAAGCGGAAATTGCGTGGTATGGCTTTCGCGAGCCAAATTAATTGCAATGGTCACTACAAGAGAAAGCATGGCGGAAAGTAATATTTCCTTTAAACTTACAAACGAAAAGTGTTGAACTTCTTTCTATTTTTATAATACAGTTTTAATAACTCGCTGACGAAAATTGAGCTTCTTAATTTGAGCTTTCTTTTATACAAGCATTTGATTTTATTCTGTTTGACAAATTTTAGTGTTTTTATTACTGGAATCTGCACTGTTTTTCATAAACTACATTAGTTTTTACAAGGTCAAGGGAAAAAAACTTGCTTTCATATTAAAGTATTTGTAAAAATATAAATTATAAATTTTTTTTTTTTTGCTATGAACTACGTTTTTACTTTCTTAGAAATATTTTGAAAACGTAAGAAATTTCATTTCCAAAAAGATGTGTTAAGAAACCTAATTGTGTTATATTACTTCATTTCACTGAATAACGAACGGAACAGTAAAAGTTCTCTGAATATGATTTTTAAATGGAATTTCACTTTACGCTCTGTTAAATGCGTAATTTATGGTTATCAGATCGATGAAGTATTTACAACTAGATATAAAGCTTATTTTATTTGTGATGCCGTTTATTCCATAAATAACACTTTATGCATGCATAAAAGATTTGGATTCATCTTGAATGTTTTTGTAATATTTTTTACAGTAAAAACTTTTATGTTTTGTAACTGCAGTTTCGGTGTGTGTAAATACTTTTAGATAGATTCGACATCTCAATAAATTAGCTAGTTGTTTCCGGTCATACAAATTTCTGCTGCATCTAATATTGTGATTCGAAACCGCAAAAATATGAATAATTTTATTTTTTGTCATGTATTACAATGCGTTATATATTAAAAACTTTTTCAGAGATGGAAAACTGTTACTTTAATTACTATTATTAATAAATAGCTATGATATATGTTTAAACCTCTAAACTGAGCGTCTTTTGAATATCCTCTTGTTGAACTAGCACTTTAGTGGTTATGAGGACCAGATAAATGAACCAAAATCTATTTTTAATTTTAAGGTCAGTTCGGCTAAAATAGCAAGTTTTTTAAAATTCCTACTCAAATCTTCATGGCTATAAATAAGAGAAACAATTGATCATTAATGGAATGGAGAGTAAAATTTCTAGTTATTATATGTAGATGAAAGTTGTTTTCTAAAATTTGTATAACAAAGTTTTATATTTTGCAACAATTATCTCGATTAATAAAAAAGAAATGTGATTTTTTTTTAAATTGAAACTTTGCCCTTTGTAAAAATGTGAGAAGAGTAACGTTGGAATATTTGATTCTTCATGAGACCGCATTTGTTAAATAGAAAATATTGCCAATTGTGTTTTGTTTCCTTGTAAATCAACCTTTGCCTAGGGAGTTTCAGTCCTTTTCGCCTCAGCGCCAATGCATGTTTTGTTGCTATTGCCTAATCCATTTGCCTGTAGCCATGGTTGCTGTATAATCCTACATGGTTTAGCTTAACTAGAGAAGGACTCATAATAGAGGGGATGTGTCATAGATTCTGTTAGTCAAAACGACAGGTAGTACTCAATTAGAACCTGAGGAAGAAGTTTCATTTAGGTCCTATAAAAGAGGATAAGTTGCCTTTCTGGAGAACTTTTAAAGGTAACTGGTTCACATTTGTGTTTCGCTTGGGAAAAGAAGGAAAACTTCCATCTGCCAGCCCGACCCCACCGAGAAATTTGTTATTAAAGCGCCTTGTGGTCTTGCAGTTTCCGCACAATGATGGTTGAGTGCCCTGGATTTAATTTAGTTTCATTATATTAGCGTCCAGTTTTTTAAACCCTTTTAATTTTTTTACTCTTAATTTTACTTTTACATTTTTTAATTGACAAATACTAAAGTATTGGTAATAACAAACTTGTCATTCAAGCTCGTATATTTTATATTCATTCCAGAATAGCATGATGAAATTCATTCAACATACTTGAGTTTCAAATAAAATGGGAGTGTGGTCACGCGATTTCATTTCGAGAGCTTCGATATTATTCTTTTATTATCCCACTGTGAAGATATAGGTTGGAAGCAAACACTTATATCCACAAATCCAGAGATAAACCAGGAAAAGGGCAATAACTTAAAACGCTTTCTGTCAATTTTATTACTCGGCACAGAAGGCAATGGGTGTGAAATATTGGCAATGTTATACAGTATGTAATAAAATATAAAGTAACACGAAACCCAATAATCAGACAATTATTTTATTTGAGAAATTATTATATGTTTAAAAGTGTCAAATTAGCGCTTAAGTCTCACACACTCGAAGCTTCTTCAGAATGGAGTATGATGCAACAATGCAATGTTGTGGGATTGTATCGATTACGTAGTCAGTGGCGTTGACAGCAAGCGAGAGCTGCACTTAGTGCAGCCTTCTTGCAGATCTTCTCAAACTGAGGACAGGGTCTGTGGTGGAGAATTGAGTGTACCTGCAATTATCCCTAGAGCGCCCCAAACATGCTCAATAGCATTTATGTCTGTAGATTGATCTTGCCATTCCAAGAGCTATATTCTCTATTGCTGAGGATTGAAGATACGAGCGCTACATATTCTAGCATTGACGTCTGGTAGGATCAATCTATATATAAAAATTAATGCATCGAGCATCTTTTTCTTGATTTATCGAAGGCATCCAAATAGCGAATTTCAGCATCAGGTAACTTTTAATATATTAAGTAGGAAGAACTACGTTTCTAGAAGTAATGTCTTAGAATAGAGCTCGCACATGCGCAGAAATGCGTTAGGAACGGTACGATATTTAAAAAAAACTGCAAATTCTTGATTCATTCCTGATTCATAATAAACATTTCGTGGCATGCGGTAAAGCTGCCTTAACCAGTAAAAGTTTAGGTCTTCCTTACTGCAGTTGAACTAATCTGTCTCTATTGAAATCATAAAGGGTGGACAAATTTGGTTTTCTATTCTATTCTGTCCGTACAAGAGCGATGGTCTAATTGATTGATCGTGACGGAAAACAACTCCAGTTTCGATCAAGGAAGGAACCCAAACCGTATCTTCATCCACCTTAGCGTTAATTTGCCACGTTCCTTCAATAATTTTTCACGCTCCTTGGTACTATGTTTCTCAGAGCCCTATTTCCCACAAGTGGGTGCGTGGGTGGTAATTTTGTTACTTTTTCTCAAATTTCCATTTATTTCAGAGTTTTAAAACGTGGGCAAATATTTTACAAAAGGAAACGCACAATTTTATTTGAATGCAGGGAGTGCAGATGTTCTTCAAATCCAGTAGACATCCTATTAACAATTATAGTTTATTCTCCACTAAGAGTAAAGTTAAAGGAAAAGCACAGTAAAAAAAATTTTTTTGACGTGAAAACGTCTTTCCGTTCGTTGCAGTGACATTCGGTCGAACTTCCTTGTGTAACAAAATATCATCAGATTTGAATCGCGAATAACTACTAGACTAATAATACGAAAAGAATGGTTGTCCCCACAACAGATATATCATATCTGTACAAGTTTGTCGCATAGTCATTTTTTTGGCGGTGAGGTCATCGTATCACTGTAGGTGCATGCGCTATGATTGTTAGGAATTAGCTTTATGTCAGGTTATAAATAAGTGTAGCGTGGAAACGCGTTTACCTAGGAAGTTAATTGTGGTGTCATTTTAAAGAGCTTGAGGGGAATTACTAGAACCCGAAGTGAGACAATAATAATATTTATCAGAATATAAGTAAAAATCGGTATTAAAATGAAAATTTCAAATTCCGCATATTTCTTGCATAACATTGACATTTTTCTTTCGAATTGTACAAAACTTACAGAAAATTTGACAATATGTAAAAGAAACATTGTATTAAATTTTAATTCAAAAATTTTAATATTACAGGAAATATGAGCAATTTTAGTAAATAATATTTTATTGCGCATACGTGAAATATATTTTCATATACTTTGAACAGATGGCGCCATCAGAAGCTTCTCTAAATGAAACATAAAGAAAGCGCAGTTCGGGTCAACGCCGTAGATTTTTCTTGGAAACGAAAGGATGAAATCATAAATCTAGCGTTTAGTATTAATGATTAATTTAATTATCAAACTCTTTAATACAATATATACACAGAGTAATACAATGGTTACAGAATAGATAAATCACAAGTTTATCGCATGTAGCAAGGGTCTGTGGTATAGCTTGTGATTTATCTATTCTGTAACCATTATACTACTCTGTGTAAATATTGTATTAAAGAGTTTGATAATTAAATTACATATTAATACGAAACATTTGTTTTATGATTTTATCCCGAAGTTTTCACGAAAAATGTACAGCGTGGACCCAAACTGGGCCTTTCTTTTATCATTAAATCCCACTCAAATTCACTTGATATTTCACTGTATGATCTTCAGCAAATTGTTTTCTGTCCCACTCGAGAGGATGCAGTAATTTTTTTAGTTCAGCCAGTTCATCCGGAACCTGAATATATATCACAAGGCCTTCACACATGTATCATACAATTTCAGTCTGACTATGGGAACAAATTCGCATTCTTCCATAAACAATAATGAAGGAGGATCCCAGGATAGCAGGCTCTAGCACATTATTTATGAAACGATTTATTCAAAATGTAATCATCGATTTAATTGCTTTTAATTCATTGTAGGCTCTGCGTATTTCATACTTGATCAGCATCAACGCCTCCAGAAAAAAAACTGAAGCATGAGAATGAAATCTTAAATGTAATCTTATCGCTGTTTCTTGTCAAATATTTAAAAAATATCTTATTGAGATGTTGGACCAAAATACACTCAAAGCAGAATAATTCGGAGCTACGGTGATAATAAGATGAAAAAATAACAGGTCATCAAAGCTTTTGTAAACTAAGGGGTCTATTCTAATACCCTCGGTTGGGTAGGGTTGGTTTTCCCGGCCGTTAACAACGGAAAAGGTGACGTCTCCCAACCCAACCGGGCATTAATCTAGGCATTAATCTATTCTAAAACGATCATTTGTTATTTATTTTTTGAACTAAATCACTTTATTTGCAAATTAAGATAAATTCAAAAGAGTTGACAGAAAGCTACATTAAACAATTGTTTATTTTGATTGTTAGATAACGGATATCATAGAAAAAGCCGATCCCAGGAGAGAAGGCTCCAGCACGTTATTTATACAAACGATTTATTCAAAATGTAATTATCGATTTAATCTCTTTTAATTCATTGTAGGCTCTGTGTATTTCTTATTTGATCAGCAACAACGCCTCCAGCAAAACACTGAAGCAGGAGAATGAAATCTTAAATGTATTCTTATCGCTGTTTTTTTTTTATTTTTAATCTTTGACGACTCTTCTGTTTTTATGCCAATGTATCGATTCCTGTGCCAGCTGTGCTACACTATAGTGTATTAAGGTGAGAAGCATCCATGTTTCTTTTATAAGAACCACGACACATACATTACCACAGCTAGAGGAATCCGAAGAAATGGATATGAAGCATGATGAGACAGAGGAAAAACATACTGGAAATTCGAATAATAATTACGGGAATATATATCCAGCAGCTCAACAAAACTACAATGAAGAATCTAAAGAAACGAATTCGCAGCTTACTGAAAATGATAAACAAATCCCATCTACGCCTGCTTCTAAAAGAAAAAGAAAATATAGCTTCATGTTTTCTGGCAACTCCACGAACGCACAGCATGAGCATTCTCTTGATACTTCGATTCTTGGTTCGAGTTTCAGAGTTCGGGCGCGTGAAGTCAAGTTGAATGAAAATGCCTCTTTTAAGGCATCGTCAGAAACTTTTGAACCCGCCACCAATTCTAAAAGTGAAGTTCGCGGAGTTTATAAAAGAAAACCCAGTCCCAAAAGAGTTGATCATCAGCGAAATAAATATTGCTCAAATGTTTCCACTATGCGCTTGGCAGCATCTAGTGAAAAATGGGAATGTTTACCAGATAAGAGGAATTGGTGTTCTTTAAATAATGGAAAACAGTTCTTTTCTGATTCCGGAGAAGGCGCTTCCCAGAAAACCTTTTCGAATTCCATAAATACTTCTGACGCTTCGACGTCCTTTATGAATAATACCTTTTCCCTACGGAATAAGGAACTAGATAAAAATTTGTTTCACGTGTCAAGAGATCTGACGGATCGCCCAATTTCGCCTGAAGCAGCCTTAAATGTTCCAAGTAGAAATGGGGATGTCATCGTCAAGCAGCATCTCGAGTTCATGAAAGATGCAGATGCTGTGGAGGGACCTTCTAGAATCCACCCCGACTCAATCAGACCTGGCGGAAAAAGACCACATGCTTGCTATTTGTGTCCTAAAAAGTTTAAACAGAAAAGTCATCTTGTCAGTCATCTTCAAACACACACGAGGGAGAAGCCATTTGTTTGTGATGTCTGTGGAAAAGGATTTAAACAAAAAGTAGATTTCGTCACACATTATAGAACACACACGGGTGAGAAGCCCTATGTGTGTCATATCTGCGGAAAAGAGTTTACTCAAAAAGGAAATCTCGGCACACATTATAGAACACACACGGGTGAGAAGCCTTATGTGTGTGATATCTGTGGTAAAGGATATGTTCGCAAAGAAGATCTCGACATTCACTATCGGACACACACAGGTGACAAACCCTTTGCGTGTGATATTTGTGGAAAACGCTTTTCTAACCGAAGAAATCTTAACAAACATGTACGACTCATGACGGTGGAAAGCGTTATAAATGCGGAGTTTGTGGCAAGACTTACAGCAGCAATGGTAATCGCAATAGGCACCACAAAGAGAAGCATCAGTGATGTCAATCAATACATTTCATAAGTTTCGCAAAACCATTACACTAGATCAAAATAACTGTCATAAACATTTTCCAATTTTAATCAACTTTTACTTAAAATTATTAAAATTAAAATTAATTCATATTATTATTTCAATTAATTATTTAATTCATAAATTTTTTGTGAATTTTTACTGCTTTGACGAAGAATAATTTCTGACATCCGATCGAAGTATGACTTTTTATCTGATGAATCAAAATGGACGAAAATTGCATGTTTTTATTTTATGTGTTTCTGTATATATGCTTCTGTGTTTAACTATAATTCTGTATTTTATACAAATCTTTTAAAATGCTTTAAAACCCTCTGCATACGCTTAACCGTTTAATGCAGATGTCCTTTAACTGAAAGGATTCGAAGAGAAATACTATCTTGAGGTTCATCTCCGGACTCTCAGTGGAGGGAAGCCTCGCAAGTGAAAATTGTGTTGTATGACTTTCACGAATCAAAGTAATTTCGATGAGCACTGCAACAGAGAGCATGGCGGAATATAATATTTCCTATAAGCTAAACAAGCGAAAAGTGTTTGAATTGTTTTCATTTTTATAATGCAATTTTATTATCTGACGAAAACTGAGCTTCTTATTTCGAGCGTAGTTTTATAGAAGTATTTAATTTTAATTTTTTGACGAATTGTCGCGCTTTTATTACTGGAAACTACACTGTTCTTAAACATTGAAATTAGTTTTTACGAGGTCAGAGAAATAAAGTGCTTCCTTTTTAATAAAATATTTCTAAAATTTTTAATTTTTTTGTATTCTTGATAAATGTTTTTACTTTCCTAGATATGTTTCGAATAGATAAGAAATGTCATTTCCCAAAATGTGTTAAAAATCTCAATTGTGTTATTTTACTTCATTTAACTGATAGACGAAGAGCAGTAGAACGTCTCTGAATACGATTTTTAAAAAGGGGAAGTATTTTCTTTCACACTCTATTGAATGCATGATGTAGAAGATAGCTAATCTATTTATTACGTAAGAAAAATATGATTTTATCTGTCATACCGTATATCCCATAAACAACACTTTTATTCACAAAAATTGACTCATATTGAATATTTTTGTAAGATGTATGTAACAATAAAGACTTTGGATATTTGTATTTACAGTTCTGGTGTGTCCATATAGTTTTTTATTTCGAATCTTCAATAAAAGGGATAATTAGTTCAACTTTTCCAAACTTCTGCTGCATCTAATGCTTCTGCTGCAAACAGCAGAAATATTTATGTTATTTTCACGTTTAATATTTTTATATTTTATATATTGTATTTTTAAATGTTTTAAAAAAGTTTTGAACACATGCAAAATTTCATTTCCAAAAGCAATGCTATCCTATTCGTATCATTTCAATGTATTTCTTTGCATTTTTTAAGGAACGGAACAGTGAAATTCCACCGGATATGATTTTTAACCGAAAAGTATTTTGCTCTGCATTTTTTTGTGTTATTGCTCACTAAGTGACTATAGAAGTATTTACTACATTAGATAATCTTATATTATCAATAATACCCAATATTAGATTACTAATAATTCTAAACATGCATGGGAGAGTTCTTTTACATGCTGAATATTTCTTATATTAGTTATAATAAAGAGTTTTATGTTTATATTTAACTGATGTGTATCTGGATATCTTTTTGCTGAAGCCTAATCTTGAAGAAATTAGTTCAGTTTTTCCTCCACTGCAACAATCTACTTCATTTTAACCCTCTCAGGTGATTTGTTTTTTCAACTGTTTAATTAGATGACACCTTATATTTTTGGAATGTGTTTTCATTTCAATTCGGCAGACAATCTGAAGGGAAGGATGAAATGCTTATGTATTCCAAGTAATTTTTTCTATCCAATTGTAACGTCTGTGAAAGACCGTTTAAGTTTAAGTTTAAAATTGCGATAATTCTATGCACGTAGGGCGTATGGACAAACCAGTTAATGAGTTAATAATCGACTTCGTAACCAAGAGAAATAAGAAACCTGTTATATGTCTACAGTGTGTTATATATTCGCAAACTGCTTCAGAAGTAGAAACTATTACTTCAATATTTATAATACATGGGTAAAGTAATGACATATGTTCAAGTTCTATTTAATTAATAATAATATGCCATAATATTGTCAAAATCCGTACAATATTTAAAAAATATCTGTATATATTACTTATTTAACCTCCGCCTGGCGCACTTTTGCTGGAGATACTTATATTGTGCATCGTATTTCATACTTATAATCGTTGTTTTCTATGTTAAATGCAATTTTTATTTATATGATCTTTGATTCGTAAACAGCTAATAAATACAGATTACATAAATAAAAGTTTCAGCATATATTTTTTTGAAACAACACATTATAAACATGTAATACGATGCGCGATATAAGTATCTCCTGCTTACTCTCACCCGCTGGAAGGTTAAAACATATTATGAAATTAGCTTCGGTGTGTTAATATAACCAGTTCCTGAAGTTTCTCCTAAATTTTCATGATATTAAGCAATGAAATAACTGTTTAGTAACAGAAAGAAAGTTAAAATTAACTTTTCTCATTAAATCTAAATAAGTTTTCTTTTAAATTCAGATTCATGATTTTGTATATTCTAAATTAATGATTTAAAATTTTATTTTCGGAATCGTAAATTGATTCTTAATCCTGCAATTGGAATGTTAAGGAGCCGAGCTGAACTGAGAAATCACCTGAAAAAATTATTAAAATTCTTTTATGAAATGATGATATTTATTAAAATTCCTCATGTGCAAATTTTATATTAACATCCATTTCAGATTATAAAGATTTGTTTTACTTTCAAAATTATCTTTTATCTTGGCTGATTCTTAAATAGAATCCCAGATACGGAAAAAAAATGTTGATTACATTATTTGTCGGTCACTATACATTACGTATGATCTTCTTCAATTTTTAAAACAACTTTTCTACAGATTATAATTTTCACAAACAAAAGATTTTATTATCGCATTAAGAAATTCGCAAAATGATATAATTGTGTAGAATATATGTGGGAAACGCCAAATTTCAACCGGTATCATAACTTCAATTATAGTAAATATTTGGGCCATGAAATATGTTGCAATGATGTGAAAGTGATGTATATATGAAGTTTTTTTAACAATTAATCACTGCGTAGTTTCTGCTGCAGAAAAAGCATTTTGGTTTAGGTATCATCATTCAATTAATGTAACAAAAGACAAAATTCCCTTACGCTGTTTTAAAGTAAGTAGGAAAATATGTTATTCTATCTTCAGATGAGAAACTTTCTTGGCTACAATTTACTAAATTATTTGCACGATATAAATTTCGTTCGACACCACAAGACGGAATTCCCAGAGCTACGAATTTTCCTACACCTTACCTAGATTTTAGACTTTCATTTGGATGCATTTCTTGCTTTCTATTCATTTTTTGATTGTAGAAGGACATCAAGTTAAATATTATTTAATGACCATATGTTGAAAAATTCGGAAACTAATAGATGAAATCATCATTGAATTATAAATTTTACGATCATCACAATTGCAAAGTGTTTAGTTCGTTTTCTGAAGGTAAAGTGCCAACAGAATTGGGTGAACATTTCGCTCCATTTTAAGAGCAGCAAACAATAGCCAAACTTTTGAGAATGAAAAAATAGAATATTGATACATTCATTAAAAAAAATCTTCGTTTGAAAGCAGTTACATAAAAAAAAATGCTGAAGAATTTTTGGTATGTAAATGCTGAAAGTAAAACTATAAAAATAAGAATATTCTTAGACAGCCCAAAGGACACATTGCTTTCCTGAAAAACTCAAGCAGTTTAAATTGATTCAGGGTGTAGAGGAAATTTTCATCTAATGTTTTGCAACCTTCTACAAAACTAAAGGAATTGTGAAAGTTATTTAGCAATTAGAATTCGAAGAATAAAATATGTGAATGAATCTAAAAAGGTGATTTGGGGTTTGTCATTCCATCACTGTTGAAATTAGGAATAAATAGACAGGTTTGTGAGATAGTAGAAAACCCATACTATCAGTAATGTGGTCGCAAAATAAGCAGTGCCGGGACGCTCTAACCCGAGTGAAAAAATTCACGTCGTTTTAAGGTCGTTTTCACAATTTTTTTCCTATTTATTTCTCGTGAAGAGAAGCAGTGCCGGAACGGCCTTTCTGTGCGTTCCGGCTCCACTACACCCCTGCATACCATGTATACCGTAGTCAGATGGAAGAGTTACAATTTCATGGTCGCCCGATAGGTTCGACTTCCGATTTTGCACAGATTAAGAGCTAATATCGAATCTGTTAATCTTAACACGTTAAACGACTTAAAAAACAAAAACGGTTCATACTTATACATTTCTAAGCATTTTGTTGGTGATATAGTCAAAACCGCATGCTTTTTTAATATTAAATTTTTTAATGACTTTGATTACCTCAGAGGGCTTGATTTAATATTATTTTTATTATCAATTTGGTTATCGGTGAGTGGGGGAGGAGGAGAAATTTTCTGTAGATTTTTTGACCTCCTTCTCCATCTCTCTGTGAGATGGGTCGTTTAATGAGAATTGTTTCTCTAGACTTAGGGCAATAGTTTCAGCCTTGAAAGAGTCTGAATATACAAATCCATTTTCTCCCAGTAGTGCTGGGATTTACTGTGCTTTCTTACGCATTATCTTTGCTTTCTGATCTTTTTGTCTATTATTCTTATCTAATCTTTTGAGTAATTTCACAATTCTGTTCAATTCCATTTTAATTAATGGGTTCCTTAGTGTTTGCTAGGTTAATATTTAGTTTAGCCAGTTTTAATATTTTACTCACTGACGAAAATTGAGCTTCTTAATTTGAGTGTTGTTTTATACAAGTATTTAATTTTAATTTTTTGACGAATTGTAGTGTTTTTATTACTGTAATCTGCAATGTTCTTAAAATTTTAAATTGGTTTTTAACAGGACAGATAAAAAAGCTTTCTTTCTTACAAAATTTTTTCTAAAAATTTAAATTATTTTTTGTGTATTTTTGAACAACGTTTTTACTTTCTTAGAAATATTTTAAAAACGTGAGAAATGTCATTTCCAAAAAGATATGTTGAAAATCCTAATTGTGTTATTTTACTTCATTTCATTGATTAAAGAATGGAACAGTAAAAGTTCTCTGAATATGATTTTTAAAGGCATGACTTTACGCTCTATTAAATGCATAATTTATAGTTGTCAGAACGTAGAACTATTTACTACAACAGATGAATTCGATTTTATTTGTGATGCAGTATATTCAATATATAACACTTTTATGCATGCATAAATGATTTTGATAAATGTTTAATATTTGTTACAATAAAGAATTTTTTTATTTGTAACAACAGTTTCAGTGTGTGTAAATACTTTTATATTGATCCAATTTTTCAAAAAATTAGCTAATTCGTTCCATTTCTCAAACTTCTGCTGCATCTAATAATGCCATTCGAAACTGCAAAAATATAAATGTTATTTTGTCGTCATGTCTTACGATGCGTTTTATATTAAAAACTTATTTATAGATGGAAAGCTGTTACTTTAATTGTTATCAATTAATATGTTTCGCTATATGCAAATTAGTGGTTGTAAAGACCTATATAAATGAACTAAATTCTATTTATAATTTTAAGGTCAGTGCGTTTGAAATAATAAGATTCTTAAATTTTCGATTTAAATCTTCATTCCCATAAATCAGTGAAATAGCTGATCATTAATGGAAGAGAGAGAATGTAAAATTTCCTTTTGTTGTTATATCTAAATAAGTATATTCTAAAATTTCAGAGAGTTTTATGTTTTGAAACAGTTCAATGATTAATGAAAAAGAAATCTGCATTCTTTCAAATTTTACCTTTGCCCTTTGAAACAATGTATTATGAGTAACGTAGGAATATTTGATTCTTTATGAGACCGCATGTGATACACAGAAAAAAATCTGCCATTTCTGTTTCTCATTTTTAAATGAACGTTTGTTTAGAACAGTGAGTCATTTCGCATCAGAACAAAGTGCATGTTTTGTTGCTATGGCCTAATCCATTGCTGTAGCCATTGTTGCTGCCAAATAGTAATTGGTCTAACCTAACTAGACAAGGACTCATACAAGAGGGATGTGTCAGTTTCTGCTGGTTAAAGCGAAATGTAGCATCCAGTTAGAACCTGGGGTAGAAGTTTCATTTAGGTTTTATAAATCGGGGTAAGTTGCCTTCCTGGAGAACTTTCAGGTGGAAGTGGTTCTCATTTGAGCTTCGTTAGGGGAAAAACCCCAGGAAAACTTCCAACTGCCAGCCCGACCCCACCGAGAAATAGGTTACTAAAGCGCCTTGTGGTCTTGCAGTTTCCGAACAATGCTGGTTGAGTGCCCAGGATTTAATTTAGTTCAGTAATATTAACATCCAGCTTTTTAAACCCTTTTAATTTTTTTACTCTTAACTTTACCCCTAAATTTTTATATTGTTAAATAATAAAGTGTTGGTAATAATACACTTGCAAATGACACTCGCATCTATATTCATTCCAAAACACAATGATGAAATTACTTCGATTCACTTGTGTAAAAAATGAAATGGGAGTATGGTCACGAGATTTCATTCCGCGAACTTCGATTCTTCATCTATTATCCCATTGTGCAGATATAGGTTGGAAATAAACATTTTTATCCACAAATCGAGGAGAAATCACGAAATTAAATATAACTTAAAATGTGTTTTTGTCAATTATATTACTTGGCACCGGAGAGAAAAGGTGTGAAATTTTGGAAATTGTATACAATATGTAATAAGTTATAAAGTAGGACGAAAACCAAAAATCACCCAATTATTTTACTTTCAGATATTAGAATATGTGCAAAAGTATCAATTAGCAGTTAAGTTTCACATACACGAAGTATCTACAGTATGTAGTACGATACAACAATCCAGTGTTGTGAGATGCTGTCGATTATAAGTCAATGGCGTTGATAGAAAGCGAGAGCTTCGCTTAGTTCAGCTTTCTTTCAGAGCTTCTCAAAGTGTGGAGAGGATCTGAGGTGGAGAATTCAGTGTACCTGCAATGATCCCTAGAACACCGCAAACATGTTCAATGGCATTCAAATCTTCAGATTGATCTGGCCATTCTATGAACTAAATACTCTATTGCTGAGGATGGACGATAGGAGCCCTACATAATCTAGCATTGTTGTCTAGTTTAATGAAGTTATGTATTAAAATTTATGCATCAAGCATGTTTTCCTTAATTTATCGAAGGCATCCAGATAGTGGATATTTCCATCAGGCAACGTTTAATAAATTAAGTAGGAAAAACTACACTTCTATTAATAATGTCTTAGAATAGAGCCCGCACATGAGCGGAAATGCGGTAGGAACGGTACGATATTTGCAACATGCTATCCATTCTTGATTCATAAAAAACATTTCGTAGCGTGCGATATAGCTGCTAAACCAGTAAAATTTTAGGTTTTCCCTTTCCCAGTTGAACTAATCTGTCTCTTTTGAAATCATAGTGTGGGCAAATTTATTCTTCTATTCTAATGAATTAGTACAAGTGCGATGATCTGATTTATTTCTATTCACTCCACTTTCGATCGCGGAAAGAACCCAGACATTATCTTCATCCACCTTAGCGTTACTTGGCCAGAAACATTAATTGATTTTTCACGCTTCTCTGCACTGTTTTTCTGATAACCCTACTTACCTCAGGTGCGGTTAGTTGCTTCTCTTTTTTGTTGATATTTACATCTATCTTTAAATTTCCCAATGAGGGAAAGAAGGTAAATATTTTACAATAGGAAACCCACATTTATTATGTAACTGTAGATAGTTCAGCAGTTCTTCAAATATAGTAAACATTCAGCTACTGATAGTTCTCTTCTAAAATCATAATTTAAGAAAAATCGCAAGAAAGTAAAGAAAGGATAATTTTTTAAAAATTCTGCTAAAATACATGCGTTTACCTTAAAATCATGTTATTTTTTAAGAATTGAAAAAATATCTTATCGATATGGATTACCAAAATACAATCAAGGCAAATTAATTCGGACCTACAGCGGTAATAAGATGAAAAAATTATAGGTAATCAACGCTTTTGTAAGTTCAATCTATTGTAAAACGATAATTTATTATTTAATTCTTTGAACTATATCAATTGATTTGAAAATTATGAAAATTTCAAAAGACTTCACAGAAAACAAACTAAAATGTGTGTTAATTTTCAATGTTAAATAAAGGATATCATAGTAGAAGCTGATCGCAGGAGAGAAGGCTCTAGCATGCTTTTTTTAAAACAGTTCATTCAAAATGTATTCAGCGATTTAATTGCTTTTTTATCATAGTAGGCTATGCAGAATTCATACTTCGTCAACAACAACGAGTTTAGCAAAAAACTGATAGCAGACATATGAATCTTAAATTTATTCTTATCGCTGATTGGTCTATTGCAAACATTTGAGACTCTAAACTTTTCACGCTGTTTTGACAACCTTTATACAAAACGACATATTGATGAAACAGACGAAATGGAAACAAAGTATGAAATAATAGAAACAAATACTGAACAATCGAGTGGCAATTCGTTGAAAATATGTCGAGCAGCTCAACAAAACGAAAATGAAGAATCTAAAGAAACGAATTCGTTGCTGACTGAAAATAATGAACAACTCCCATTTATGCCTACTTTCAAATTGAAAAAGAAAATATAGCTTCTTGTTTGCCGACGCCTCCACCAACGCACAGCATGAGAATTATCTTGACACTTCGTTTTTTGGTTCCGCTTTTAGAGTTCGGGCGCATGAATTGAAGTGAAAAAATGCATCTTTTAAGACATTGTTCGAAACTTTTGAACCTTGGACCAATTCCGAAAGCGAATTTCTCTGATTCCTTACTTACATCTTAAGAATAATGTCCTTTATTGTAAGTAGGAGAATGATGATGGAAACTCATGTCGATGGCAATTAATTCCCCCGAAGAGCCGAATTGAATTTGCTTTGCAAGCGACTCATAACAGCAAAAGTGGAGGATATTTTGCACTTATAAAGACCTTACGTAGAACCCGAGAGTAATTTTATAGGGACAAATTTCGCTCCGAAGTCGAAAATTGGTCCTGAGGATGCTAGGTCTGCAGAACCTGAAAAGGACCTAAAACACAACAGGGAAAGTCAGTGACTGGACGAGCTTCAGAGAAAATGCTTTCTGAACGAATAAGACTATACTGCGACATTCTCTTTGATCAACCGAGGGATACGGCTTCCTCGTCAAATGAAAACACAAATAATTTGGAGGCACCTTTGATAAGCGTTCTGGCGTCTGCCAGAGAGCGAATTGAACTGTCCTGGGAACAGAAGAAGACTTGTTACGACTCCAGAGCAACAGACCACCATTTTAAGGAGGGTCATCTAGTCTGGATGTATAACTAGAAGCAACTAAGAGGTCCAAAGCAAGAAGAGAACTGGGAAGGACCTTACACTGTTGTCAAGAAGCTGAGCGATGTTGTCTACAGAGTTCAGAGATCGCCAAACGCCGAGCAAAAAGTTACTCATATTAATTAGCTAGCTCCATACAGGATAACCGATCATAGTTGTATGTAATGAGACTGCCGGAAAGCCAGTATTTGAAGCGGGGGAGCAGTGTTACGAACAGGGAATGTTTCTTCCCAGCAATGTTAGTCTTATTGATGGGAAGAGACTTCTACAGGGGTATGTATGGAAATGCCGTGGGAATGAAGCCATTTATCCCTTACCTTGGTGACCATTTTGGCGACTTTGTTGACAAAATGTATGATCTTAAAAATACTAGAATTTTCTCTATAGGTCTATTAGCAGCCGGGATATGGATTTCTGCCGACTATTCCATGCGACGTCTTGGCCTGTCAAGGAGACTATATATCGCCTTTGGTGTGCGAACGCCTCTGGAATCTCTGCTTTGAAGAGTTCTCCGCAGTGCGAGCTGGTAAGCAGTTAGACGCAAAGCGGTATTGAAAGTGCTAATATTATTAGTGAACCTCTCTCTGATTGTTTTGTTAATTTAAGCAAGTGCTGTTTTCTCTGTTACCTGTGCTTCGTGTTTCCGGAATATTCAAGAATAATGTGCAATCTCCGTTAACCTGCTTATTCGACTCTTTTCACCGTTCACGCACCGCAGGATTATAGTAACAGTTCTCTTTATCTAATAAAGAGTGTTATTGCTTTTGAAGGAAGAAGAGAATGTTCATGAACGAATGCTTCGTGCCAGATCTCGAGGGATCTAGCAACCTAACCTGTAAAATTATGAATACAGATTGCAATCCAGTGTATTTCTCAATGGAAGAGATTTCAAAAATGTTGTTTCGCTTCCAGCATTCCAATTGCTAGGATTAACTAGAAATCAATTGGCTGGGAACTGAAAACAAAGGATTCCTCCAATTATTAGAATCCAGAATATTTTGATTTAGAATGCAGCACGGTGCCTTTCGTGAAATGCATCTATGATCATGACGGAATCCGAAAATCTAGTTGAATCTATTAAACAAAGTGGATAATCAAAATCAACTCATGGAAATGAACAAAGCCTCTTTGAACCGGTAAGTGCTTCAGAAGCAACGAATATTTTTTGCAGCTTCTGATTTTGCTCTCGAAGGACTAAAATGTGGTGCAGATATCAACAAAGAACAGGAATCTAAAGATGATAAAAAAATGGAAAGTGCACGTACTAAAGAAACTAAAGTGGATGATTATAAGAGAGAATAAATTGTCAGCAATGAAGAATCTCCCACTCCTATAGAAAAGAAGTAACTTCTTTCGGCGGCGCTTAGGAGAGATACTAACAGAACAGAACGCCGTCTCTTACCCCCTTACCCGTGACCAGAACGGTCACTGAACGGTTTTATGGGAAATACACGGGAATTTTATTTAAGAAAAAAGAGAAACAACATAAACAGAAAGAAAGAAATATTTACAATATGTTACAGCACAGGCATTTTCACTTTTACACTGTTAGTTCGTAATAGTCTTCTATTCTCTAGATGTTGTTTTACCTTCCTTTTTTGAAGGGGGAGGATGTCCAGTAATTGAGCTTAACAGAGAGAAACACTTTGAATGTGATATTTGCGGAAAAGGCTTTACTCGAGTACAACATCTGAAAGCGCACCCCGGAACGCATACAGGCGAGAAACCCTTCATATGTCATATGTGTGGCAAAGCATTTACTGAGAAAGTTAACCTTACGAAATATCTTCTGACACATAGCGGAAAAAAGCCTTCTTATGTCACATATATAGCAAGTGAATCGTTCTGAAACACCATCTAGAGGGTCATATTCAAACACATAATGGAGACAAGCCCTTTTTCTGCAATTTCTGTGGCAAGAGATCCTCTCTAAGTAGAAATATTGAGTGTCATCTCCGGACCCACACAGGAGAGAAGCCTTGGAAGTGCAAATTGTGTGGTATAGCTTTCGCGAGCGAAAGTAATTGTAATCAGCGCTATAAAAGAAAGCATGGTGGAAAGTAATGTTTACTTTAAACTTAACAAAAGAAAAATGTTGAAATTCGTTTTATTTTTATAATGCAGTTTTAATATGATTCACTGACGAAAATTGAGCTTCTTAATTTGAGCCAACATTTATACAGAGAATTTTATTTTATTTTTTTGACAAATGTTAGTGTTTTTATTACTGGAATCCGCACTGTTCTTAATAAATTATATTAGTTTTGATAAGGTCAAGGGAAAAATCTTGCTTTTTTATAAAGCTTTTGGTAAAAATTTAAATAATTTTTATTTTACTTTTGAACAACGTCTTTACTTTCTAGAAATATTTTGAAAACGTAAGAAATGTCATTTCCAAAAAGATATGTTAAAAAACCTAATTGTGTTATTTTACTTCATTTGACTGTTGAACGAACGGAACAGTAAAATTTCTCTGAATGTGATTTTTACAGGGAATTTCACTTTATTCGGTATTAAATGAATAATTTATGGTTATAAGATCAGTGAAATATTTACAACTTCATATAAATCTTATTTTATTTGTAATGTCGTATATTCTATAAATAACTCTTTTATTGCATGCATTAAAGATTTTGATTCATGTAGAATATTCTTGAAATATTTGTTGCAATAAATACTTTTAATATTTGTAACTGCAGTTTCGGTGTGTGTAAATACTTTTAGATTGATCCGACATCTCAATAAATTATCTGGCTGGTTCCACATATCCAAACTTCTGCTGCATCTAATAATGTCATTCGAAACTGCAAAAATATGAATGTTATTTTATCGTCATGTATTACAATGCGTTTTATATAAAAAAAAACTTATTCAGAGATAAAGAAAAAGCAATATGTTACTTTAATTGTTATTATCCATTAATAATTAACGGTATATGTTTAACCCTCTTAATTAAGCGTTATTTGAATATCCTTTTGTTCAACTTGCACTTTAGTGCTTATAAGGAAAGGATAAATGAACTAAATTCTACTTTTAATTTTAAGGTTAGTGCGGCTACAATAGCAAGCTTCTTAAATTTTCTACTCAAATCTTCATGGCCATAAATATTTGAAATTGTTGATCATTAATGGAATGGAAAGTAAAATTTCCTCTTATTATAAGCAGGTAAAAGTTTTTTCTCTAGAATTTGAGCAATAAAGTTTTATGTTTTGAAACAATTCTCTCGATTAATGAAAAAAAAATCGGATTTTTTGTAAATGTAACTTTTGTTTGTAAAAATGTAAGAAGAGTAATGTAGGATTATTTGATTCTTCATGAGACCGCATTTGTTAAATACAAATTACTGCTGTTTTTTTTCTTGTAAATCAACCTTTGCTCAGGGAGAGTTAGACCTTTTGGCCTCAGCGCCAATGCATGTTCTGTTCCTATTGCCTAATCCATTTGCCTGTAGCCATGGTTGCTGTACAATCCTACTTGGTTTAGCTTAACATGAGAAGGACTCGTAATACAACGTGTCACAGATTCTGATGCTCAAAACGACAGGTAGCACTCAATTAGAACCTGAGGTAGAAGTTTCATTTAGGTCCTATAAATTAGGATAAGTTGTCATTCTAGAGAACATGTAAAGGGAACTGGTTCACATTTGTGTTTCACTCGGGAAAAAAAAGAAAACTGCCAGCCCGACCCCACAGAGAAATTTGTTACTAAAGCGCCCTGTGGTCTTGCAGTTTACGCAGAATGCTGGTTGAGTGCCCATTATTTAATTTTGTTTAGTTATATTAACGTCCACTTTCAAAAACCTATTAACTTTTTTACTGTTAATTTGAAATTTACTTACTTGTAATTCACGCTCGTATATTCTATATTCATTCCAAAACAGTATGATGAAATTCTTTGAACGTACTTGAGTAACAAATGAAATGGGAGTATGGTCATAAGATTTCATTCCGCGAGTTCCCATTCTATATGATCCATTGGGCAGGTATAGGTTGGAAATAAACACTTATATCCACAAATCGATAATAAATTAGTAAAAGGGCAAAACTTAAAACGCTTTTTGTGAATTTTATTACTCGGCACAGTAGCTATAGGTGTGAAATCATGGCAATTGTATACTGTATGTAATAAGATATGAAGTGACACGACAAATAATAGTCAGACAAATATTTTATTTCAGAAATTATATGTATAAAAGTAGCAAACTATCTTTTAAGTTTCACATAGATGAAGTTTCTTCAGAATGGAGTATGATATAACAATGCAATATTGTGGGATTGAATCGATTCCGTAGTCAGTGGTGTTGACACCAAGCGACAGATTCGCTTAATGCAGCCCTCTTGCGGAGCTTCTCAAACTGTGGACAGGGTCTGAAGTGGATAATTAAGTGTACCAGCAATTATTCCTAGAGCACCCCAAACATGCTCAATAGCATTTATGTCTACAGATTCATCTGGCCATTCTATGAACTAAATTCTCTATTGCTGAGTATGGAAGATACGAGCTCTACATATTCTAGCATTGTCGTTTGGTAGGATGAAGTTATCTATAAAAATTTATGCATCGAGCATATTTTGTTGATTTATCGAAGGCATCCAAATAGCGAATTTTACCATCAGGTAACTTTTAATAAATTAAGTAGGAAGAACTACGCTTCCAGCAGTAATGTCTTAGAATAGAGCTCGCACATGCGCAGAAATGCGGTAGGAACGGTTCGATATTTGCAAAATGCTGCCCATTCTTGATTCATTCCTGATTCAATAATAAACATTTCGTAGCATGCGGTATAGCTGCCTTAACCAGTGAAAGTTTAAGTATTCCCTATTGCAGTTGAACTAATCTGCCTCTATTGAAATCATAGAGGGTGGACAAATTAGTTCTTCTATTTCATTCAGTCCTTACAAGTGTGATGGTCTGATTGACTTCTAGTGACGGAAGACAACTCATCTTTCGATCGAGGAAGGAACCCAGACCGTATCTTCATCCACTTAGCGTTAATTTGCCACGTTCCTTCAATAATTTTTCACGCTCCTTGGCCCTATGTTTCTCACTATCCTATTTCCCACAAGTGGGTGCGTGGGTGGTATTGTCACTTTTTTACAAATTTCTATCTATTTTCTAGATTTAAAATTTGGGTAAATATTTTACAAAAGGAAACACACAATTTTATTTGAATGCAGGGAGTGCAGATGTTCTTTAAATCCAGTAGACATCCTATTAAAAATTATAGATTATTCTCCACTAAGATCAAAATATTTTAATATTTAAAGTATAAAAAATATTTTTTTGTCGTGAAAACGTCTGTCCGTTCGTTGCAGTGACATTCGGTCGAACTTTCTTGTGTGACAAAATACCATCAGATTTGAATCGTGAATAACTACGAGACTAATAATGCGAAAGGAATGGTTGACCCCACAATAGATATATCATATCTGTACAAGTTTGTCGCAACTTAATTGTTTTACCGGTGACGTCATCGTATCAGTGTAGGCGCGTGCGCATTATTGTTATGAATTAGCTTTATGTCAGGTTATAAATAAGGGTAGCGAGGAAACGCGTTTAGCTACGAAGTTGTTTCTGGTGTCATTTTAAAGAGCTTGAGGGGAATTACTAGAAACCAAAGTGAGACAATAAAAATATTTATCAGAATATAAGTAAAAATCGGTATTAAAATAAAAATTTCAAACTCCGCATGTTTTTTTATCATAGCATTCCAAGTTTTCTTTCGAATTGTACGAAAATTACAGAAAATTAGACAATACGTAAAAGAAACCTTTAATTATTTTTTAATTCAAAAATATGAATATTACAGGAAATATGAGCTTTTGTAGTAAATAATGTTTTACTGCGCATACGTGAAATGTAGTTTCATATACATTTAACAGATGGCGCCATCAAAATCTTCTCTAAATGAAATATAAGAAGAGCGCAGTTCGGGTCCGCGCCGTGTCCGGTCTCAAGTGGAAACGACGGGATTAAGTCATACAACAAGTATTTAGTATTAATGCGTAATTTAATTATAAATTTTACTGATACAATATTTACACAGAGTAGTATAATGATTACAGAATAGATAAATCACAAGTTTATCGCATGTAGCAAGGGTCTGCGTAGCTTGTGATTTATCTATTCTGTAACCATTGTATTACTCTGTGTGAATATTTTATTAAAGAGTTTGATAATTAAAATAAATATTAATACGAAACAATAGTTTTATGATTTTATCCTTAAGTTTTCACGAAAAATGTACGGACCCAAACTGGGCCTTTCTTTTATCATAAAATCCCACGCATATTCACTTGATGTTTCACTGTATGATCTTCAGCAAATCGTTTTTTGTCCCACTCCAGAGAATGCAGTAAATTTTTTAGTTCAGCCAGTTCATCTCGAACCGGAATATATATCGCAAGGCCTTGAGATATATATCATACAAATTCAGTCTGACTATGGAAGAAAATTCGCATTCTTCCATAAGCAAAAATGAAGGATAGCAGGCTCTAGCACATTATTTATAAAACGATTTAATCAAAATGTAATAATCGATTTAATTGTTTTTAATTCATAGTAGGCTCTACGTATTTCATTCTTGATCAACAACAACGCCTCCAGAAAAAAACTAAAGCATGAGAATGAAACCTTAAACGTATTCTTATCGCTGTGCCTTATAAATTTTTTTAAAAAAATATTTTATTGAGATGGGGTCCAAAATACACTCAAAGCAGAATAATTCTGAGTTCCGGTGAAAATAAGATGAAAAAATAACAGGTCATCAACGCTTTTGTAAACTAAGGGGTCTATTCTAAAACCCCCGGTTGGGTTGGGTTTGTTTTCCCTGCCGTTAACAACGGAAAATTAACGTCTCCCAACCCAACCGGGGGTACGAGAATCTACGCATTAATTTATTCTAAAACGATCATTTATTATTTATTTTTTGAACTAAATCAATTTATTTGCAAATTAAGATAAATTCAAAGGACTTCACAGAAAGCCACATAAAACAAATGTTTATTTTGATTTTTAGATAACGAATATAATAGAAAAAGCCGATCCCAGGAGAGAAGGCTCCAGCACGATATCTATAAAAACGATTTATTCAAAATGTAATCATCGATTTAATCGATTTTAATCATAGTAGGGTCTGCGTATTTTCTTCTGGATCAGCAACAACGCCTCTAGCAAAACACTGAAGCAGGAGAACGAAACCTTAAATGTATTCTATAATCGCTTTTTTTATTTTTAACCTTTGACGACTCTTAAATTTTTATTCCAATGTATCGATTCCTGTGCCAGATGTGCTTCACTATAGTGCATTACGGTGAGAAGCATCCATGTTTCTTTTATAAGAACCATGACACAGTATATACAATACCACAGCTAGATGAATCTGAAGAAATGAATATGAAGCATGATGAGACAGAGGAAGAACATACTGGAAATTCGAATAACAATTACGGGAATATATATACAGCAGCTCAACAAAACGACAATGAAGAATCTAAGGAAACGAATTCGCTGCTTACTGAAAATGATAAACAAATCCCATTTACGCCTGATTCAAAAAGAAAAAGAAAATATAGTTTGTTTGCCGGCAACTCCACCAACGGACAGCATGAGCATTCTCTTGATACTTCGATTCTTGGTTCGACTTTCAGAGTTCGGGCGCATGAAGTCAAGTTGAAAGAAAATGCCTCTTTTAATTCATCATCAGAAACTTTTGAACCCACCACCAATTCGGAAAGTGAAGTTCACGGAGTTTATAATAGAAAACCGATTCCAAAGAGAGATGATCATCAGCAAAATAAATATCGCTCAAATGTTTCCACTTTGCGCTTGGCAGCATCTAGTGAAAAATGGGAAAGTTTACCAGATGAGAGGAATTGGTGTTCTTTAAATAGTGGAAAACAGTTCTTTTCTGATTCCGTAGAAGGCACTTCCCAGAAAACCTTATCGAATTCCAAAGATACTTCTGACGCTTCGACCTCCTTTATAAATGATACCTTTTCCCTAGGGAATCAGAAACTAGATAAAAATGTGTTTGACGTGTCAATAGATCTGACGGATCGCCCAATTTCGCCTGAAGCAGCTTTAAATGCTCCAAGTAGAAATGGGGATGAGGATGTCATCGTCAATCAGCATCTCGAGTTCCCAAAAGATGCAGATGCTGTGGAGGGACCTTCTACAATCCGCAACGACTCAATCAGACCTGGCGAAAAAAAGCCACATGCTTGCTATAAGTGTCCTAAAAAGTTTAAACAGAAAGGTGATTTTGTCCGTCATCTTCAAACACACACGGGTGAGAAGCCCTTTGTTTGTGATATTTGCGGAAAAGAATTTTCTACTAAAGGAAATTTCGACGCACATTATAGAACACACACGGGTGAGAAGCCCTTTGTGTGTGATATCTGTGGAAAAGAGTTTACTCAAAAAGTAAATTTCGATAGACATTATAGAACACACACGGGTGAGAAGCCCTTTGTGTGTGATATCTGTGGAAAAGAGTTTCCAAATAAAAGAAATCTCGTCACACATTATAGAACACACACGGGTGAGAAGCCCTTTGTGTGTGATATCTGTAGAAAAGGATTTACTCAAAAAGGACACTTCGACAGACATTATAGAACACACACGGGTCAGAAGCCCTTTGTGTGTGATATCTGTAGAGAAGGATTTACTCAAAAAGGAAACTTAGACAGACATTATAGAACACACACGAGTGAGAAGCCCTTTGTGTGTGATATCTGTAGAAAAGGATTTACTCAAAAAGGACACTTAGACAGACATTATAGAACACACACGGGTGAGAAGCCCTATGTGTGTGATATCTGTGGTAAAGGATTTGTTCAGAAAGTAGATCTAGACATTCACTACCGGACACACACGGGCGAGAAGCCCTATGCGTGTAACATTTGTGGAAAAGGCTTTTCTGACCGAAAAAATCTTACGAGACATGTCCCGACTCATGAAGGAGGAAAGCGCTTTAAATGCGGAGTTTGTGGCAAAACTTTCAGTAGCAACGCTAATCGCAATAGGCACTACAAAGAGAAGCATCAGTGAAGTCAATCAATACATTTCATAAATTTCGCAGAACCATTACACAAGATCAAAATAACTGTCATAAAACTTTTTTCAATTTTAATCAATTTCAATCATTTTAAGTAAAAGTTGACAATTCATAAATTTTGTGTGAATTTTTACTGATTTGACGATGAATATTTTCTGACATCCGATCGAAGTATGACTTTTTATCTGATGAATCAAACTGGACGAAATTTGCATCTTTTCATTTTGTGTGTTTCTGTATATATGCTTTTGTGTTTTACTATAATTTTGTATTTTATATAAAACTTTTCAAATGCTTTAAAACCCTCTGCCTACTCTTAACTGTTTAATGCACATGTCCGTTAATTGAAAGGATTCGAAGAGAAATACTGTCTTGATGTTCATCTCCGGACTCTCAGTGGAGAGAAGCCTCGCAAGTGAAAATTGTGTCGTATGACTTTCACGAATCAAAGTAATTTCGATGAGCACTGCAAGAGAGAGCATGGCGGAAAGTAATATTTCCTATAAGCTAAACAAACGAAAATTGTTTAAATTGTTTTCATTTTTTAATGCAATTTTATTATCTGACAAAAACTGAGCTTCTTATTTCGAGAGTAGTTTTATAGAAGTATTTAATTTTAATTTTTTGACGAATTGTCACGTTTTTATTACTGAAATCTGCAATGTTCTTAAAAATTTAAATTAGTTTTTACGAGGTCAGAGAAATAAAGAGCTTCCTTTATAATAAAACTTCTAAAATTTTTAATTATTTTTTGTATTCTTGATAAACGTTTTTACTTTCCTAGAAATATTTTGAATACATAAGAAATGTCATTTCCCAAAATGTGTTAAAAATCCCAATTGCATTATTTTTCTTTATTTTACTGATAGACGAAGGGTGGTTAAATTTCTCTGAATATAATTTTTAAAAGTGGGAAATATTTTCCTTCACACTCTATTGAATACATGATGTGGCAGATAGCTAAAATATACGTACGATAAATATTACGTAAGAAAAATATGATTCTATCTGTCATACCGTATATCCCATAAACAACACTTTTTTTCACAAAAATTGACTCATATTGAATATTTTTGTAAGATTTATGTAAAAATAGACTTCTGATATTTTTATTTACAGTTCTGGCGTGTCTATATACTTTTTTAATTCGAATATTTAAGAAAATGGATAATTAGTTCAACTTTTCCAAACTTCTGCTGCATCTAATAATGGAATTCCAAACAGCGAAAATATTAGTGTTATTTTCAAGTTTTATTTTTTTATATTTTATATATCGTATTTTTAAATGTTTTAAAAAATTTTGAACACATGCAAAATGTCATTTCCAAAGCAATGCTATCCTATTCGTAACATTTCAATGTATTTCTTTGCATTTTTTAAGGAACGGAACAGTGAAATTCTACCGAATATGACTTTTAAAGGAAAAGTATTTTACTCTACTTTTTTGTGTATTTGTTCATTTAGTGACTATAGAAGTATTTACTACGTTAGATAATCTTATTTTATTGGTAATTTACAATATTAAATTAATAACAATTCTATACAAGCATGGGAGAGCTCTATTCATGCTGAATATCTCTTATAATTGTTGTAATAAAGAGTTTTAAATTTATATTTAACTGTTGTGTATCTGGATATCTTTTTGCTGATGCCTAATCTTCAAGAAATTAGCTGATTTTTCCTCCACTGCATTTAAACCCCTCAGCTGCTTTTTTTTCAACTATCTAATTTGATGACACCTTCTATTTTTGGAATGCGTTTTCATTTCAATTCAGCTGACAACCCAAAGTAGAAGTTGAAATGTATATTCATTCCAAGATATTATTGAATCTAATTATAATGACTGTGAATGACCGTTTTCGTTTAAATTTAAAATTGCGATAATTCGATGCACGTTGGGCGTAATTACAAACCAGTTAATGGGTTAATAACCGACTTCGTAACTAAGAGAAATACGAAATCTGTTATTTATCTACAGTGTGTTATATATTAGAAAACTGCTTCATATATGGAAACTATTACTTCAATATTTATTATACATGTGTTAAGGTATGAAATATGTTCAAGTTATATTTAGTTAATAAGAATCTGCCATAATATTGTCAAAATACGTAAAATATTTAAGAAATATGTGTAAATATAACTTATTTATACTCCGATTGGCGCACTTTTGCAGGAGATACTTATATTGTGCATCGTAATTACATACTTATAATCGTTGTTATAAATTAAGTGCAATTTTTATTTATATGATCTTTGATTCGTACACAGCTAATAAATACAAATTACATAAATAAAAGTTTAAGCATTTATTTCTGTCAACACATTATAAATATGCAATACGATGCGCGATATATGTATCTCCTGCTTACTCTCACCCGCTGGAAGGTTAAAACATATTATGAAATTAGCTTTTGTGTGTTCAAATAACCAGTTCCTGAAGTTTCTCCTTAAATTTTCATGATATTAAGCAATGAAATAACTGTTTGCTAACAGACAAAATTTAATTTTAACTTTTCTCATTAAATCTAAATAAGTTCTTCTAAAATTCAGATTCATGAGTTTGTATATTTTAAATTCAGGATTTAAAATTTTTTTTTCGGAATCATAAATTGATTCTTAATCCTGCAATTGGAATGTTAAGGAGCCGAGCTGAACTGAGAAATCACCTGAAAAAATTATCAAAATTCTTTTATGAAATGATGATATTTATTAACATTTCTTATGCGCAAATTTCATATTAACATCCATTTCAGATTAAAACGATTTGTTTTACTAACAAAATTATCTTTTATCTTGGCTGATTTTTAAATAGAATCCCAGATAGGGAAAGAAATTGTTGATAAATTATTCGTTGGTCATTGCACATTACGTATGATTTTCTTGAATGTTTAAAACAACTTTTCTATTGATTATAATTTTTAAAAACGAAAGATTTTATTAGCACATTATGAAATTCTCAAAATGAAATAATTAAGTAGAATATAGAAGACGCCAAATTCCAAACGGTATCATAACTTCAATTCTTTTAAATATTTGGCCGCGAAATAGATAATTTATGTTGTAATGATGTGAAAGTGATGTATATATGAATTTTTTTTATCGATAAAACACTGCGTAGTTTCTGCTACAGAAAAAGCATTTAGATTTAGGTATCATCATTCAATTAATGTAACAAAAGACAAAAATCCTTTACGCCGCTTTAAAGTAAGCAGGAAAATATGTTATTCTATCTTTAAAAGAGAAACATTCTTGTCAAAAATTTACTAAATTATTTGCGCAATATAAATTTCGTTCGACGCAACAAGACGGAATTTCCAGAGCTACGAATTTCCCTTCATCTTACCTAGATTTTAGTCTTTCATTTGGATGCATTCCTTGCTTTCTATTCATTTGTTGAGTGTAGAATGACATCAAGTTAATTATTATTTAAAGACCATATGTTGAAGAATTCGGAAACTAATAGATGAAATCATAATTGAATCATAAATTTTACGATCATCATAACTGCAAAGTGTTTAGTTCGTTTTCTGAAGGAAAAGTTGCAACAGAATTGGGTGAAAATTTCACTCAATTTTAAGAGCAGTAAAAAATGGGCATACTTTTCAGAATAACAACATAAAATATTGATACATTCATTAAAAAAATTCGTTTGAAAGCAGTTTCTCAAAAAATGCTGAAGAATTTTTGGCATATGAATGCCGAAAGCAAAACTGTAGAAATAAGAAAATACTTAGATAGCCGAAAGGACACATTACTTTCCTGAAAAACTCCAACAGTTTAAATTGATTCAAGGTATAGAGGAAAATTTCATCTAATGTTTTGCAACCTTTTACAAAACTAAAGGAATTGTGAAAATCATTTGGCAATTAGAATTCGAAGAATAAAATATGTGAATGAATCGGAAAAGGTGATTTGGGGTTTGTAATTCCATCACTGTTGAAATTAGGAATAAATAGACAGGTTTGTGAGATAGTAGAAAACCCATACTATCAGTAATGTGGTCGCAAAATAAGCAGTGCTGGGATGTTCTAACCTGAGTGACAAAAATCGCGTCGTTTTAAGGATGTTTTCACATCTTTTTATTATTTATTTCTCGTGAAGAGAATTCACTGATTAACGAAAGGAACAGTAAAAGTTCTTTGATTATTATTTTTGTAGGGAATTTCACTTCACGCTCTATTAAATGAGTTATTTATGGTTATCAGATCAATCAGTATTTACAAATAGATATAAATCTTATTTTATTTGTGATGCCGTATATTCCATAAATAACACTTTTATGCGTGCATAAAAGATTTTGATTCATGTTGAATGTTTTTTGTAATATTTTTCACATTAAAAACTTTTATTATTTATAACTGCAGTTCCGGCGTGTGTTAAATACTTTTATATTGATAAGATATCTCAAGAAATTAGCTGGCTGGTTCCACTTATCCAAACTTCTGCTGCGTCTAATAATGTCATTCGAAACTGCAAAAATATGAATGTTATTTTGTCTTCATGTATTACAATACGTTTTCAATTAAAAACTTATTTAGACATGGAGAACAAAATGTAACTTTAATTGTTATTATCCATTAATAATTAACTTTATATGTTTAACCCTCTTAATTAAGCGTCTTTTGAATACACGCTTAACATGCACTTTTGTGGTCATAAAGACCGGATAGGTGAATCAAATACTTTAACTTTAAGGTTAGTGTGGCTAAAATTGAAAGCTGCTTAAATTTTGAACCGAAATCTTCATTGCCATTAATCAATGAATTAGCTTATCATTAATGGAAGGAATATTTAATATTTTTTAAATGGAAAATACTGCAATTGTGTTTCGCATTCTTTCAAATCAACCTTTGCTTAGGGAGATTGAACCCTTTTGGCCTTAGCGCCAATGCATGTTTTGTTGCTATTGTTAATCCATTGTTGTCTCCTAATCCTACTTGGTCTAGCCTAACTAGACATGGACTCATAATAGAGGGAGAGCCTGAGGTAGAAGTTTCATTTCGGTCCTATAAATGAGGATAAGTTGCCTGTCTGGAGAACTTTCAAGGGGAACTGGTTCACATTCGTGTTTCGATGGGGGAGGACGGTAAACAGTCGGATTCCACCGCGAAATTTATTACTAAAGCACCTTGTAGTTTTGCAGTTTTCGAACAATACTGGTTGAGTGCTAATTTATTGTAGTTATATCAACGTCCCGTTTTAAATCCTTTTTAATTTTTTTACTCTTAATTTTACCCTTAAATTTTTCTATTGTCAAATACTAAAGTGTTGGTAACTATACACTTGTAATTCACGCTCGTATATTCTATATTCATTCCAAAACAGCATGATCAAATTCTTTCAATATTCTTGAATAACAAATCAAATGGGAGTGTGGTCACGAGATTTCATTCCGAAAGCTTCTGCATTATTCTTTTATTATCGCATTGTGCAAATATAGGTGGGAGGCAAACACTTATATCCACATATCCAGAGATAAATCAGGAAAAGGGCAATAACTTAAAACGCTTTTTGTCAATTTTATTACTCGACACAGCAGGTAATAGATGTGTAATCTTGGCAATGGTGTACAGTATGCAATAAGATACAAAGTAACAGGAAAATCAATAATCGGTCAATCATTTTATTTCAGAAATTATAATATGTTTAAAAGTAGCAAATTATCCTTTAATTTTCACATAGATGAAGTTTCTTCAGAAAGGAGTACGATACAACAATGCAATGTTGTGGAAAGCTATCGGCTATGCTGTCAGTGGTATTGAAAGCAAGCAAGAAAGTCGCTTAGTGAAGCTATTCTCAAAGTGTTGAGATGGTCTGAAGTGGAGAATTGAGTGTACTTGCAATTATACCTAGAGCACCCCAAACATGCTCGATGGCATTTATGTCTACAGATTGATCTGGCCATTCTAGCATTGTCGTCTCTACATATTCTAGCATTGTCGTGTGGTAGGATGAATTATCTATAAAAATTTATGCAATCGGGCATCTTTTTCTTGATTTATCGAAGGTATCCAGATAGCGAATTTTACCATCAGGTAACTTTTAATAAATGAAGTAGGAAGAACTACACTTCCAGCAGTAATGTCTTAGAATAGAGCCCGCACATGAGTGGAAATGCGGTTGGAACTTATAAGATATTTGAAAAATGGTGCCCATTCCTGAATCAATAGTAAACATTTCGAGGCATGAGGTATAGCTCCTAGACCAGTAAAAGTTTAGATTTTTCCTTCCCCAGTTGAACTAATCTGTCTCTTTTGAAATCATAGAGGTTGGGAAATGTTTTCTTCTATTCGATTCAGTCCTACAAGTGTGATGGTCTGATTGATTTCTAGTGACAGAAAAAAAACTATCCTTTCGATCGAGGAAAGAACAGAAACCTTATCTTCACCCACCTTAGAGTTGCCACGTTCCTTAATCTTCCAGCGGGCGCTCGTTTGCAAAACAAACTTGAATTGTGCATCTTATTACATATTTATATCTTTAATTTATATTTTTAAGTGCAATTTTCTTTATAAAATCTTTGTTTACTACTCGGCTAATAAATACAGATAACATAAATAAAAGTTGCATTTACCTTTGTAAAATAACATGATATATATATGTAATACGATGCACGAAATATCGTAGAATTTGGGTAAGCGTGCCCCCTGGAAGGTTAAATCATTTTTCACGCTCCTTCGCACTATGCTTCTTACAGCCCTATTTCCTTCAAGTGGCTTTATTTTGTCACTTTTTTTCAACTTGCCATCTATTTTCCAATGTGGGAAAGTGGGCAAATATTTTACAAAAGGAAACACACAATTTTATTTGAATGCAGGAATCGCAGCTGTTCTTCAAATCCAGTAGACATTCTATTACCAATAATTAATTTATCAAAAAGATTAATATATTTAGTAGTTTTTTATACCCGTTGTTTAACATGCACTTTTTGGTTGTCATAAGGACTGGATAAAGAATTTAATGCTATTTTTAATTTTAGTGTCGGGGCGTCTATATTGCAAGCTGTTACCTAAATCTTAACGACCATTAATCAGTGAATTAGCTGATTAATAAGGTGACTAATTTTTAACTCCAACAAAAAGAGGACACAAATAAATGGAGCTAAAAATATCGTAATTAAAGGAAAGGTTTAATTAATTGCAACAATAATATAGAATACGCTATAATATGATAAATGTATAATAAAAACATTTGTAACATCGATTATTGGACACTTTTCGAGGAAGGAAATAAAAATAGGAGGATTGTCCTCACTAAAGAACAATGGTTGGCCACTCTAGATTCATGGAAAAGAGGTTTAAAATGTTATAATTAGTGCATGAAAAGTAGAAATTCCTATCTTTTTTATTTAAAACCATGCGATTTTATAAAAGAATTAAGTTGTCATAAACTTCATTAGAAGAAAATTCCGGCTATTGTCTTAAATGTTGCTTTGAAAATTCTCGCGTGAAATTACCACAAATAACTGAAACACTAACTTTTT
>BGPR01003216.1:14127-34719 GCA_013235015.1 Araneus ventricosus
AAATGAGAAATATGTTTTACCCATAGAACGGATAATAATTATCTTTGATGCAAAATGAGAAACCGAAAGAAAAAAAACATTGCAAACCTTCTGTCAGAATTGTCTACGAATAGAATTTAAAGATACTTTTTGTAATAATAAGAATTCCTTTTGACAATTCTTTGTAGCGATCGAGATAAAATATTATCAATTAAAATTTACCTTTATGATGTTTACAGTACTGTTCAAACTTCACTGGAGAACTCATCTTTAAACCTTTGAGTCCAGAACTTCTTCAGCGTTTTCCAATCGCGACCCCTTATCGAGTGGGAAAAAATTCTCAACACCTCATCTATGAACATAATTCTTTTGTTGTTCCAGGTGTGCGTCTAAACATTGGCGTATTTAGAAGTGATTTTTTATGGCTTTTTATTCGTATATAAAGAAAAAAGTATTGTAGGCTCGACCTCGAGACTTGTCCTCTCTGAGTCCGAAAAAAAACCATTTTGGGCTAGACGAATGAAATGCGGTCTATACATAAAAATTGTAGATATCTAAATTGTGGATATGTTTCAAGTTCTGGACACAATCAGTTAAAAGAAAGTCATCCAAAATGAGAATTTCATCTTTTCACTATAATACAAAGCGAAACATAAAATGCGCCGTATCGTGTAAGTATGCGAGAAAGTCGAGGAGCGAACATTCTCGCGGCTTAATTTACTGAACATTAAAATACAAAACTGATTCAATTGTAAATGAAAGCGTGTCTCCACTTTCTCCGAAGTTTCCGCTTGGAAGGCTTTCTAATGCGCTGCTAGTCTGAAGATGGTCCAGTTGCTTGTTTGTTTTTACGTAACTTTATTATAGACGCCACTGACCACGTATCCGAAATAATACCATGTTGGCCCATAAAAATAATTTCTGCGTCATGTTTTTTCCTTTTATTGTATCTTCAAATCTCCACTTATTTTACCGATCCACACGATATGAATGAAACAGTCACTTCTAAATTACCACCGAATATTGCTTATGTATGACTAACTACATCCATGTACGGAAAATGAATATTAATTAAACAGCCTTCAAAAATCAAGTGGGATCCCCCTATATGTCACATTGGATTGGTGCCACTTTTTCAACTTTTGGCGCAATAAATCTTTATTGATTTTATTTTAATTAACTGGTGGTCAAAATGAATTTTCAAGGTAATTCTTAGAATGCAAAATAATAAATAGAATTTGCCTTAATCAACAACAATTCACTTAACTACAATTCCGCCAATACGTCAATCCACTGGTTAGGTGAGATTTCGTAATAGTTATTCAAGGTTAGTAATGTGTTTTAAAATACTGGAATAAATCGGTGTTAACTAAGTGATTAAAGCTACTGGTAATTATTTTTTCTTTCGAAACTGAATATTGCTTCTGTTAGTGAAATTCGTTAACAAACTGTTATTTGAGTAGCTTTAATTGATCGAAATAGTACTGAACGAAAAAAGGTAAGGGAAATTGGATTGCATCAATTGAAATTTTGAAACTAGCTTCTATTACGTGAAACTATACCAATTGGAATGTTTTTGCTTTCAATTCTATTCATTTTTTATATTAATTTTTTACGAATTATCGCAATATTTTTGAAGATATATAGATGATTATCTGGTTTATGTTAATTCTTTCTTTCAAAACTGAATATTGCTTCCATAGCTAGTAAATTACTATTGGGGTAGCTTTGATTGATCGAAATAATGTTGAACGATAAAAATTGATAAGGGAAGTTGGATTGCAGCAGCTAAAATTTTGAATTTCTTGTATATGAAACTATATTAGGTAAACTATTTTCTAATTTCAACTCTATTCATTTTTTTATGAATTATCGCAATATTTTTGAAGATATATAAATAAATAATATATTTCTCCAATTTTATCCATTTTTGTACCAATGACTCATTATGAATGAAATAAAAAAAACATTCCTGGGGCTTTTATTTCTTTATATGACTACGCGGAGTGCTTTCCGATTGAATTTCTCGTACATTTTGACTATATAGCTCTTTTGTGTTTAGCTTTGTCGTATAGTGAAATGAATCAAGTATACATCTTATAACAGTACCTTCTCCTATTTTATTCGGTCCAGATTTCGCAAAGATCTGAAATTTTGATATGAAAAAGCAAATTTCATTTAACTGTCTCATTGCATGAAGTATATAGTTGACGTGTTCAGTAACATAAGAGCAGAACTCTACTTATTGACGGATTTGGTGCAAAATTCCATACAGTTCTATAAGTTTGGTGTTAAGACCAGGCCCAAATTAAACCCCTTAGGGACACATAGACGATACAAGTCTCTTCCTTTCAAAACCAGATGTTTTCAGTTGATTTTTATTTAATCCCCATTTAAGCGTTTTTATGTAAATACTAGCAGCTCTAGTCGCTTTGCGTCCAGCACCCACTTTGCACAGCACTGCCCCTGCCATCTCGCTGCTTCGAGGCTCTCAGCCACTACTTTTTTCAATTTGAAATACTGCATGAAGATCAGTGGAACAGACCGTAAAACCATAGTAGATTTCATAATTCCTGTAGAAAACAGATTCCTTTAAAATTGTAAAATCTTTCAATAAACCTCATCTAGTTGTAATGATTTGTATAACTTTTTCACGAATTTCGGCATGAAAGTCATCAGATCCATAAATACAGAATAAAATCGCCCTAACTAAACAATTTCCATCACCTACAATAGGTATCTGAGAATATTTTTGACACGCCATTTTGATGGAACTGTTGCGATCTATATATTTGAAATAATGTGGTCAAACCTTCAGACAGTTCGCCAGCCCCAACCACTCGACGGATTACGATAATTTTTATTTCATATGAAAGCTTATGATGTCTAGATATGTCATCAAGGGTTGTCTGTCCCCACCACCTCCATTTTCGAACAAAATCGAAAAAACATTTTTCCACTATACATTCTCTATGGGAAACCTTTAGACAGTTCGCGAGGCCCCAACTACCTGACGGATTTCGACAATTTTTATTTCATATGAAAGCTTATTACGTCTAAATATGTCATCAAGGGTCGTTTACCCCCCACCACCGCCCATTTTCGAACGAAATCCAAAAAACACTTCTCCACCATACATTCTCTAAATGCTTTTTCGACTGTCTGAAGGTTTTACCATATTATTTTAAATATATAGATTATGTCAAACTGAAATACTAAAACATTTAGTTGCGGGTCACTTTCAAGAAAAGTGGTGTCAGTATATGGACTGTGAAAATTTAATTGAAATTTAAAAGTAATTTTAAACAAAATGGTAAAAAAAATTTAAACTTTTAACACTTTCTAAACACTCTTATGCAAAGTTTGTCGGAGCTGCTGATTTGTAAGTCAATCAGACAAGACAAAAAAAACACTGATATGCAAGCGAATGTGGAAGCATGAAAAAAAAACCTAAGAATGATATTCTAAAATTAAAAAAAAAATAGTTGATTCTTGATGAAGAATGATGTTGAAATTTGAGTAAGTTCGAATATACGCGAGTCGTGCATTGAAAGATAAGAGCCAATCGTTTGGAAATATAGTTTTCCTCAAAGCATTTATTTCTACACTAGAAGATTTGTGCCCATCTATGACGGGCTTTTAGCTTGCCAATAATATCTCAGATCTGATTGTCACAGATTTATTAACAAAAGTTGTAGTAGAAAATCTCATGCACATTAGCAGAGTGCTTAATAAATTTAAAAAAAGCATGGAAAACAGAAGTGCTGAATCAATTGACGCCAACTTTCGTTTTACAAAATGTATAAATATTCAATTCCAAAATTAAGTACGAAGAAGAAAGAACCTTTTTAACGAAGACAAAAGTAAAGATTTCCGAGAAGTGGAAAAATAAATTAATTCTAGTATAACTTCTATTTGATATTAACGGAGTTCCGCATTGATGAATCAACATAAAATTAAGAAAAGAAAATGCTCAACTCAGCTAAAAAACCTGTCATTACTCCTATTTCATATTAAATCACCACAGAATCAAAACAGTTTTCCGTGGTATGTATGCTAACATACTGTCTGAATCTCTTTGGCCCCTAGCCAAAAATTCCTGAGCGTTACCGATTTCGGAGGATAATTATATCATATATACTTTAATCTAGCTAGATAAACTCCCTGTTTTAAAGCTACTTTATAGTTAATTCGAGACAAGCTTCATAATTTTGTACCATGGTAAATTACGAGGACGACATCTGAGCTAGCACATCACTCTCCAGATTTCTAGGCCACATAAACGTGAAAACATTTGAACCATGACGTCAGATTTAACCTGCAATATCCCCACATACAGTCCAGATCTTCTGTGGAACTAAGCGTCGAACCCCTAATTCTGTTATCCCGAAGCTATGACCTCACAACCAGGCCACAGCAGCCTTAACCCCTTAACCGTCGCGGCCGTCATATTGGCGTGCATCGAGTTATCGCATTGTTAGGCTTATAAACTAAAATGTAATCATTAATTAGCATTATAATTTCACTCAAAAATTACGTAGAATCCATAAGCATTTCAAATATTCTATGCCTTCTTAGATGAATGAAAACGACAGCCCCTTTCCAAAACAGGTGGGGTCATCTTATTTGATAGCAAAGAAAATGCGACTCTTAAGGGGAAGGACTCTTAACTTCTTGTACCAAGAATTTTTTTTTTCTTTTTTCATTCTTTGCTTGAATTTCTTAAAAATGTTCATTATTCTTCCTGTTTGAGCAGAGTCGTTGGGGATTAATAGCAGTATCGCAGCTTTCCAATTAGAGGGTCGCAAGTTCAAACCCGAATTCACCAAGGAATATTAGCCTGTTGCGCATTAAATCTGTTCGAATCAAACGTCTTCCCTCTAGTGTGGAGGTTCGGAGAGGAAAATGTCACCTCAGGTGACATTCTCGTCATCTGACAATAGTTTAAGATTATCAGATCCGAATCCAAATTGCCCTCTTGCAACTTTAATGCTGCACCCATATTGAACTAAACTAAACCTAAAATTTATTTCTCTTTTAAAATTATTAAATTTAGTACATTAACATCAGACATTCACAGAACGCGAACACTTTAAAGAGTTAAACATGTAGATTATCAGTCAATCATAGCAAATTTTAGTTTCGATGGTTTGGATACACATTCACTGCCTTCTCTCCCAGCTCAGACTGACTGGTCACAGTTTATGCCGCATGATAGCGCTGTTCTTTTTGGTATAGCACGTGCATTTGCCATATTTGACAAATGAACGCGCATATAACGTGCCCATATTTAAGCACTTTAACCCTATGAGCCCTATCCCGCCCCAAACCGCCTCATTCGACACAGGCCGGACTCAGGCTGTTTGGGGCGACTGGGTGAATTTTAATGGAGAAAATTATTTCCTTTCTTTGATGACAATTAATCGCTCAACCGAGAGAGTCGTCCTCCTGGAATTTCTGTAGAGAAAGGAAGGATTTCATTCTGATTTCATGAATGAAAATTTACTCCAGTTTTTGAGGCACTTGAATTCTCACTCTAGCCGGGTTCAAAGAGTTAAGGAGTAAATCAGATATTATTAAGAGGAAATTAGTTTACAGGTATTTATTGACTGTTTCTGTAATAAACAAAAGCATTAGGAAATGATTTTGACGAAGATTTCACTACTTAAAATATCTTATTAAAACGCCACAGTAATGAATGCATGCGAGACAATGGAAACTATTATGAAATCAGGAACAAATAGGCAGAAACGGAACGCGACATCGAAAGAGATGTAGTGCTTCATGAAGTGTGAATGAGATATACGCACAGTCTGGAGTTTTACACTGACAGGCCCCAAGTAATATCACTTATTCATCTTGCGACACATTTTTTCCACTTTAGTTGCTTTCTTCACGACTCGAAAATTTATCATATTCCATAATCCAATATTATTATAGTCTTCTTTTTTGCGTCATTAAAATGATCATGAATGTTAAATAAGAAACAAACATGAAGGAGAAAATAATTTTATGAAAATCTGATTTTGAATATAGATGGACTGTTTCAACCAATAAATATTTAAATATTTGTTATAATGCCTAATATTGTAGTTTTTATATATGTTATAAATGACAATATAAATTCGTACTCATCCAGAACTAGTTTTATAAATATTTTTTATAAAGCATTATTACTATCCTTCAGATGAAAAATTGAAAAAGCCAAAATAAATTTTATAGCGTTTAATCACCTTTAGTCGGAAAATTTGCATATAAAAACATGTTAACGCATATTTTCGGCAACATCTAACGATTGTGAAACCTCACTTAATTTTCTCGTTAATCTACGGAGGATACGTGTTTAAGAGTTCAAGATAGTGGAAATTGTAATCGCTTATCTCATATACCGCAATGACAGCAAGCAAATACATAAAGATGTTATGAATTATTTTCAATTAAGGCCATAAAAACATTTTTAAACATGAATACACCATATATCAAAACTTTCATTGTGAAGGCAGTCAATTCAAGAACAATACTTTCACGTTACATAAAAGGAGATAACGTATGAAATAATTTCTTATTTCTTCGAAACTATCATCTTAATGAGTTTAAGAACACATGCCATGGCTGTAAAATGACATCATTATCATTAAAGCTTTGAGCTTCCGCTATTTCCTACTCGCCATAAAAGCGCTAAAACCGTTTTTTTCTCGTTCGAAATCAATGAGCCAGTTGTTGGAGCGGCTAATTAGAAATTCTTTAAAAAAGGTTCATGATCCTAAACAATATTGGCTTAAATCATGGTTATAGCACAAACGTGATGACCATACACAAGCTATAACAATTCCACCGGTTAAAAACATTTGTACCTGAAAGCCATATTCTCGTTAAGAATCGGTTTACAACCCAACATCGGAACTTTAATCCTGTCCACAACTCAGCTCTGATGCACGACAGCGAATATTTTGGCATGGCTGTTCGTCGGGGCTATTGTCAATGAAGCATAACCCTGAAATCCTCCAAGTTGTGTGAAGGTCGCTTGGACAGTTTTGGGTCCGTTTAAGGGAAATGGCTGTCAAAATTGAATAATTTTTGCGACTGCTTTTTGAAAAATGATTTGCGAGTTGCTATGAAAAACGCTTGCTGAACATTCGGAGGTTGCTTCCAGTTCCATTGTTCGAAAGGGTCGTCTGTGATGCGTCAAGGTGTTTCGGGATGCTTCAGTAAGAACGAGATGAAGACAGATAAGAGAAGTATCTGTTTCACAGACAATGAGAATTACAGACAGGAATTTATTTTGTGTCAAGCTTTCAGCGAAACATTCGGTTGAGCAACTGGCCCGAGGAAATGAGGTTTTTTAAAAAGGAAAATGATTGATCGCTATTTGTTTTACATGCGTAATGAGTGCGGAGCATCTGTTAGAATCAGCACATGCTAGCGAAAGCAAGCCATCGATTTAGGAAATTTTGCGCCTTTTGTTGCAAACAACAAGTACAGGTGAACGGGTGTACCTGACGACATTCTGAAAATTTCAACTTTTTGTTACAAATATCAAATTCGTGTAAATGGGTCTTCTTATTAACGTTAATTCTTATTGAACTTATGTATTAGTGGCATTTACAAATTTTCAGCTTTTGGTTACAAGTAAACAGGTATTCTAATCAAATGTTTCTTGATTCTTGAATTGTATCTTTGAGAGATACGAGGTTTTGGGATTTTTAGCAACAAAGGCTGTTATCCCCTAATTAAAAAAATATTCATTCCAAAATTCGTTTCAATCTGCTTAAAAAATAATGTCAAATTGCCATCAATAGATGGTCTAGAGGTATTGCCGTTACAATTCGGTCAAGACAAAAACAAAATGGCGCCCTCCTGTAAGGGCGGCCATATTCTTTTTTTCCAATCAAATGTTATTCTTTAAAAAATCACTTAAAATTAAAAATCCAGGTAACCGGATATTTATTTTAAAGGTAATTCTTAAAATTTACGTAATAATTAAAATCCGCCTAATACATAAAAGGGAATTGCATTCAGCCTACGTATGCGGAATTATTGATGACAATATAACAGCATAAAATAATAAACCTATAAGAAATATAACAACCAATAATAACAATATAAACACATACAGGATATAAACATAAGAAAAATAACAATAAATAATAAAATAAAATAATAATAAAGAAATAAAAGGAGGAAAAGAAAGAAAAATGAAGAAAATTGTGGAAATGTTCTATGCAAATATAACAATTCAACTTTAAAAAAACAATTAACAATTTTTAGAACCATCAATCATTTGAATAAAGAAGGTCTCCGAAATATTCTGTACAATGTTTCTAATACCGATGTTCGCCAGCCTATCTCGAAGCAAGTCCAAAATGCTTTAAATAGTGAAACTCTTGGGAAAATATTTGTCTCCAATACTTTTGTATTTTGGACATCCAAAAATATAGCGCCCTATCTGTGCCACAATCACAATTTGGAGATTCCGCGTGAACGGGTACTTCCGTTAGTGGCAATTCTAATTTAAAATACAGATCAATGTCATGAAACTTGTTTTTTGAGTGTGAGAGCTATAATCCCAATCAGAAGTTTGATATCAGATTAATCCGCCTCACAATCATTTCATGTATAAAATGTCACATTTAATGAAAGGAAACCAATGTGCTCATTATGCCATGATACAGTATCTCTTATTCCATAATCGCATACGGTTTCTGGCGTAGACTTACGTCTCTCCATAGTGGTGTAATGGTGTGTCGGAAAAAGAAAAGACTTGCCACTTTTCGCCGTATTTTCAAACGCTTATAGCTCCGCAACCAAATAACATATAGAGTTGATTTTAGTTTCATTTAACAAAGAAAGGTAGACATTGAAGATTGCAAAAATAATTTTAGAATTTGTAATTTCGGTTTAGTCACAGTCGAGTTGCAAAGTTGGAGAAATCTTGAAGAATTTTACGTAGATCGAGTCACATAGTCACACTAGACTAATAGTCACTATAGACCATAGAGTTAATAGTCACATAGAGCTACTTTAGTCACAGTTGAGTAAGGTGAGTAAGTCAACGCCCCTCAATCGCAGAGACAGCCTCCCGCCTAATTTTTTAAAAATCGTTATCTGTAAATAGGAAGGACATGATAGGACAACGATGGCATCCAATATTTGGTTTTCAATGAACCGTTGCCTTTTACAATCTCATGCATATGTTATAAATACTTTTTAATTTCGCTTTTCAAAGTAAACTAGCTGATCCCACTCAGAGAATCGGCGCCCCGTTATACGCACACCATGTATTTTCGGTCAAACTGGCGCGTTCTGGCTCCTGACGTCTCAGCTCGCCAAAAATCTAGCCAGAGTCAACTATCGTCAGCAAAGAAGTTGTGCCAAGATGGCGATTCAGCGATCTAAGAAAATTCGCCAAGCCAAAAAAAAAAAAGGCACCAAGTGGGGGTGCGTATAAAGGAAAAATACTCAATATAACAATATTCACAAAAGAAAGTCCCGTAATGTTCACCTCAATTTGTGACCTAACACGATTTTAACCTACTCTGGTTTGAACTATTTTGGCGTCGATCTGAACGTTCTTTGGTTCGCCTAAGTCCATCTGCTTCATTTCTAACCAATCTCTTTTGAACAATTTCATCAAAAGTTTCATTAAGAAGCACTGTGAACTCCTCGCCTTAAACTCATTTTTTTGGTACAGCTTTGATATACGGCATCACTGGCGATAATTTTGTTTTGGCGACTTTTTTCAACAGCTTCAGTATAGGACCCCGTTGGCGATATTTTGTTTTGGCGACTTTTTTCAACAGCTTCAATATAGGACCCCGTTGGCGATATTTTGTTTTGGCGACTTAACGATACAATGTTCGGTTAGGCGACAAAAAGTCGCCAATACAAGATTATCGCCAGCGATGCCGTATATCAAAGCTGTTCCCATTTTTTTAGAGAAGTTGTTTTTACACCCGAACGAATATAGTAGTAAGCTATGCCTATGAAGTTATGCCTAACATGGAGGAGGCTACCAGTTTTAATTTGTAAACAAACCGATCGTTGCCATCAGCAAAAGAGAAATTAACTTCTTTTTTTGTGCCTCGTATACGTTAGTGTTTTATATATATATATAGATTATTGTAACCAAATTCCTCTCTCTTGGTCGGTGAGAAGGTTTCAGTGAACTCCAAAAGTCTTTCCAAAATGCTGAACCTACTGTTTCTAATCTATTCCATTCCAGATTAATGATATTTCTCGTTTCGAAATTATAAAATGTCTCGTCACTAATTTAACGCCTTCGTTCCACGATTTGCCGTTTACGGATGATACCCTTGTCTTCGCGTCAAATATTTCTCTTATGAGATCATCTGAATCTTGATTTGAGAAGTTTTAATTCCATATCCTTTTAACCTCTAAATATAAAGGGAGGACTCAAAAAAGATATTTAGTGATTTGGGGTACTTTTTCTCTTAAAGAAATGATAGTGCCAATTACTTTACGTACATATTACTAATCTTACTATAACCAAATACATAACAATGTTTTGAGTGTAATCAAATCAAATCAAAGGAGCCAGTTCTCGTGACGTCACAGTCCCTTGTCAAACGTAACTATGCTTGTTATCTACATTTAACTGCGCATTGTCTTATACTGTGATTGGAATTTATGTCCTTTTTTGTTCTTTTGAGAAGCACAATGGATTAAAAAATTTAATTGGTGTGGAGTATTTGATGTGTATCCGTCAATATGAATTGACTCCTTTGAGGGCATAAAAACAATTTGACTTAAATACATCATATGCACATTTTCATTATGCAAACAATCATTTCAGGAACACTTTTATATCGTTATTATGCTCTCATTTTTATAGCATTGTTTTACGAGGGTAAGTCATTAAGTAAGTCACAAAAGATAAGAAAAAATAATTTACCATGAGAATCAATTGAAAACAATCTTATTTTTCAACATAATCTCCATCAATGTAGATGCTCTAATCCCATCGTTTTATCAGGCCCGCCGCCAGCTGCAAAACATTTTTTGGGTTGCTGTCTCATCCACAGTAGGACTTCGTGTTGAACATCGTCATCATCTGCAAAGTTTTTGCCTCCGAGATGTTGTTTTAGTGGACCAAACAGATGACAGTGCTACAGCAACAAGTTTTATCCCCAAGCGATTTTCATCTGTTTCGTCCACTAAAACATCTTGGAGGCAAACACGTTGCAGATGATGACGACGTTCAACACGAAGTCCTACTGTGGATGAGACAGCAACACAAAAAATGTTATGCAACTGGAATTGGGGCGCTGATAAAACGATGGGATAAGAGCATCTACATTGGTGGAGATTATGTTGAAAAATAAAATTGTTTCCAATTGATTATCATGGTAAATTAATTTTTCTTATCTTTTGTGACTTACTCAATGACTTGCCCTCGTACTACCATACTGTGACAAATTTTATCGCCATATTTATCACTGTATTGGCACCGCTTCTGTTTGTCTATAGAAGTTTGTTAAACTTCAATGAATTAAATCAGTCTTTCAAAGATCTGAATTTGATCACTCTGTCTATCAAACTTTGAGCAGTATAGTGAAAAAAAGTGATCTTACACTATGAAATCTTACAAACCAATCATCTTAAACGGGGAAAAATGGAGAGTAATTTAAGAAAATTTAATTCCTCTTTTATTCTCTGAAATCTCCACATATTTGTTACATTCTAAGTTGTCGAGCCATAGGAGTTCAGGGATACAGTCTAGGTTGTGCGACTGATACAGACAGTCTCGATACTTATATTGGAGAAAATAAACTTGTAGAAACTCAGCCCTTCTCACTTAAGTGTAGCATGAAATATAGAGAGTGGGCTGTGATGTAATCGATGATCGATTATGAAATCAATCGATCATTGTTTCCATCATCTCCATTTATTTCATTGTCCGTTTCTAATTATCAAGATAGTTATCAATATCGCAATAGTGTCTGCGGTGATATATTTCAACAAAAAAATCTCCCACTGACAATCTGAAGCTTCTTTTACAAAAAAAGTGTAATAAGAAAGGTAAAGCAACAAGAGAGCAATATTATTTCCATCCTCTGAAAAAAAATTCAAATACAATAAAAACTCAATACATCGTTGATTAAAATCGGGTTCGCTATATCCAAATATTTTCTAGAAGAATTTCATTTGAGATCCATACAAAAACTTTCCCTTTGGTCAATGGTTACGATACCCAGAAATCACTATACGTATAAACTTATCTTGCAACCCATTTTAATTCATAGGCTAATTTTAAATTTAAAATTTTACCCAATTTTCTCGCTTTAATTACTTCGTCTCTCCTCAATTCTTTTATTTCCACACAATAAATTTTAGAAAATGGGACTGACTCACAGCGAGTAACTTAATCATAATTTTTTAAAAGTTAATTTCCAGTTAAGATAATTGTAGAAACTTTAACTAATAAATCTTTTTTTGTCTCAAGGCCGCATTCCATTGTAAATCATACCCTTTTTAAGTAGAAAGTTAATTATTCGTAACAAGGAGCTATAATAATCACTTTTCCTGACAGAGAAGGACACTTTCAGAAATAAAAAATAGCTTCTTTCGAATAATAGAGTCAATCAATCATTTTACAGGTGGAGTTATGTTAGCTTGATGTCTTTGTGAAGAAGTTTTTATGCTTAGATAATGCACAGCCATGAATAATTCTAATGATTAAAATGGTATGATTCAACTGTCTTTAATCCAAGAATTACCATACGAAAGACAAATTTCACAAACAGTTTTCAAAAATAAGCCTTCAAAACAAGGAAGCGAGGGAAACGTATCGTGAGAAACTCATCAAAACTCATCAATTAAAGATTTTAAAATCATTAAATGTATCAAAGGATTAAATTGTATAAACTTTAGTTTTATAAAGAAAACTCAAAAGCATTTTAATTAATTGAATAAATTGAGCAATAAATAAAACTACTAATGAAACTGAACTTTTTCGGGAACTTTATTCCATGTTTTCAATGCGATATATGATTTTATATACATAATTCGCATATTTTTCTACTCAAAATAGCATTAAATAATATTGAACTCTGATATGTCTTAAGCAGAATCAAATTACTTAAATTTTTGATGTTCCCGTCAACGACAAAATTCTCTTGGATGAAACATAAAGTGTTGCATGAAGAGTTTTTAATTAACTTTGCGTAAATTAAATTTAAATAAATTTGCACTCAGTCCTTGGTAAAATCAGTGTTCACAATCTATATGTGTTGAAATTTGAGGTTTGAAATTCACATTAAAAAGTTTTCAAAGAAAGTTATCTTAAAAAATTAAAATGCTCAGTTAAAATTTTAAAAACCGGGTTAATCCATTTTTTATATGAATTGAAAATTTTTAAAAGTAAAAAACATCTAAATTTATTAAAAGTAAGCCAAACCAAAAAAAATCGCAATTCTGATAATCAATGGAGTCTGGGAAGCCGTATTAACTATATACAAATATTGAAACTTTTTAAATGCATAATGTGATTACTTTAATTCCTAAAATGCGAAGGGTGAAAATGTAGTCCACTATATCTTAATGTTTTCAAAACCATATTAAAAGTCCATAAGCAATTGTTTAAAAAATTAAATGGGTTTAATAAATTCATTCAACGTAAATGGCAGCGTGCATGCTAAAAATACTTTCTTAATAATTTTTGTGTAATTTTACAGCACAGTGAAAAAATCGAGTATGAGTTCAAGAAAAGTACCTCGTCCTATTGTCGTAGTCCAGAATTTCATACACATCAGCATTATTCGGTTAAGGACGAGGTAATAAATTTCATTTATCTAAAGCTGTGCCTTTTTTGAGCTCTCATATTCACATACTCACGAAGATTACAAAAACAGTTTTTTCGGACTGGTGGAAATAAATGAAACGCTTGAGTTCGAATTCTTGTCGATTACGATACTTTCTTTTGGTATAATTCGTATACGAGAAATTAAAAATTTGATCGTTTTATTGTTGACTTGTTGTTGATTGGTTGACTAATGTGAACCAATCGGATTGCATCATTCTAATTGACTACATGAAAATGCTGAAACTTTTTATGGATAAACTGTTAATAGTATCAAATACTAGAATTCAGCTTCAAGAATTTGAGGAAAATTGATTTAAAATTCCATAATATTGATAAAAATAAATTAGAAGTTTAAAACGAAAAGTAGAAAGCAATTAAAATGAAAAAGTCTACTTTTGATTACAGCAATAAAAGTGATTTTTTAAATGTTTTTATTAACTTTATTAATGTATGCACAGATAGACAGGCAGACCTACAGCCAAACATCATTCCAAAAATGATTTTTCAAATTCAGGAAGGTCTAAAAAGGGAAGATTCATCAAAATCCCGAGGTCGAATTTTTGGTCGATTACAATACTTCATACACGAAAAAGTAAACAACTCATTTTTCAAAACCCGTCTGTGAAGTGTTCCAGGCTTAATAAAAGTATTGGAATTTCCAGCAAATGAAAACACGCCCCTGAATTCTTAATCGAATATTGCAACACCATAATAGCGCTGGAATTTACTCTTTCGCGGTTCGTGATGCGATGAGCTTCATCTGATATTAAAAAGCCGTAGCGATCATCATAAATCGAGCAATTTTATCTAAGGACAGATGCGGAAAAACCCGATCCTGTCCCTATAACAATGTAACAATCGTCTCACTTACTGTGAGCAGTGGTTCCTTTCAGGAAGCTCTTGTATTTGAAAGTGGTGTAAGTCTTATCGTTCATTCTTTGAGATATTAGTCTTTTGTGCTTGAATTAAACAATATTTGTGAATTTATATTAATCTGGATAATATTTCAATATTATAATGCTATGGAATAAATATTTTGAAGAAAATAAAAATTAGTGAGTGATGTGAAAATTTAAATGTAAATTTTAAATCAATATTTTAAGGTATTTTGGCTTTTCTGCAATTCATCTTTTAATTGGATAAATATTAATTGAAATAAAGATCTATAAATTAAAAACATTCTACTCATTAAGAAATATTTTCAATTACATTTTATATAAAGCGTTATAAATAAGCAACTTTGAAAAGTAAATTATTTCTTTAAGATAAGTAATGATAACTATCCTAGGGAAAGCATACACTGATATTCTAATAATTAACAATTAATACGATTAAAAAGTGTTTTAATTACTGTATATAACGAGTGGATTTATTTCACATTTTAAAAAGCCACGGAGATATAAGGGCTTCCGGTAGGCTCTAAATTCGCTGAATATCTGCCTCGTATTTGGAGTTATTGCATATTTTACCGTTCGTTGGAAGTTAACCCTTTGAACGGCAAAAATATTTCAGCTGAATGCTTTGAAAACGGCCTCTCTGTAGCTAAATGGTGAACGCAAATGTTTCGGAGCCGGTTTTCGAGTAATAAACAGAGAACAACTTTCTACGCCGGAGCCGGTTTAAGAGTAATAATCGAAGAACGACTTTCTGCGACGGAGCCGGTTTTAGAATAGTCATCAGAGAGCGACTTTCTACGTTCCAGCCGGTTGAAGGGTAAACTCCATGAAGTTAGTGTGGTGCATAAGTTCGGTGAATGTAAGGCCAACTTTGATGTCGTCCTCATAATCTAAGCAGAGCTCAGAAAGACCAGGTCCACCTCCTATGCTTCTTAGGCATCCTGAAAAATGCGACTTCATTCTGATAAAGCAATCCACTTAAACATTCTTATGATTTTGATTAGTAAACTTCTTATTATAATATTTAGCGTAGCATGGCGAAATCTGGCCCATGTGCCATAAAACTTCAAATATCCTTCCATCCTTATGATTATATAGTTAACTTCCTACTTAATTTATGACATTCTGCAGCATGGCTAAATCTGTCCCTTGTATTACGAAACTCCAATTATCCATCCAACCTTATGATTTTATAGTTCATATCCTACTTAATTTATGACATTCCACAGCATATTTAAACCTAGCCCTTGTGCCATAAAACTCCAACTAAACTTCCATCCTTATTATTACATCGTTCACTTCTTAATTTATGAAAAATTCTGCACCACTGACTTAGTTATAATAAGTATAAAAGAGAGGATCTTTGTCTCACTAAAAATTATTGCGTCTGTTCCTGCCTCTGAAAAAACTTGCGTCTTTCCAAAAAAATAGACTTATACCACTTTCATATAGCACAATTCATATCATAAAGCAACAGTCACCTCGTCTACTGGAAGCTTTGGTTCTTTTCAGAATAAAACCAAATCGTTTCGAGACGCATCCTTTTACTTGTGAATATGATCTTCACAGAACATAAGAAACACATCGGTAGAATTTATGGGAATTTGCTGCTTTTTGAATTGATTCAAATGTCAGATGGTTAGCATAAATATCCTTCAATGAGAAAAGGATAAATGTTTAGTTACTTCTGCTGTGAAAGAAAGTAAAAGGAAGTAAAGGAATTTTTGCAGGAATACAAATGGCTGCTGTAAATTAAATTTCCAGAGATTTCGATTCTTCTTTGTAACGCCTACGATGGCGTTAAAAGAACAATGCAAAGCAGTTTTGCTTTTGTTCTTGCACAAAACAGTATTGAAAAATGTAGACTTTGCAAATAAAAAGTAGAACAAAGAAGCAGGGAGAAAAGCATCTGTGGTTTGGCATAGATTTATCTACATTACTTAAGACCTAGAAATGTCTGGCGGAATTCCTTTAGTTTTGACAGGGTGACCATGAAATAAAATGTTTAGTGCTTTAATTCAGTAATTTATAGAAATAAAATATTTATACTTTTGGTAAGGTTTCAATCCAGAATTTTTAACATGATATTTAAGAAAATTCTATTCAAGAGTGTTAGTTTAGGAAGAGATTTTTTTGTGCATTTTTCACTTAAAATAAAGCGTATTGTGACAAATGTCACTTGAATTTGTAAATGTAAAGTAATTAAATTTGTAACCTGCTGTTGGCCTTATTATTTTCATTTATAAAAGTCAATTATATTTCTATTGCGAAATACAGTATATTGCAGGATTAAAAGAAAGCTCTTTAATTCTCATTATAACAGATACAACTGCAAAATACTGACTTTTAATTTAATTTATTTATTCTAACGTTTTAGTTTGAACAACACGGGAGTTATGAAGGGATGGTCTTCGTCGACGAGGTCGATTGGACGACACCATAGCTGTCAATCGCTTCTTCAAACATCCGCGCAACACCCTCGATGTCACATTTAATGTTCACTAGCCCCACGTATACGGTTGATCTCTGTTGGAAGTGGTTTCCAACCTGGAACCTTCCGACCTTAGGCCATTGTGTTGTCCAAATGGCTAATGTTTAAAGCAGGTTGAATTTTACTTACCGCAGGAATAAATAAGCAAAAAAATTAATTGGTTTAAAATTTGTTTATTACATAAGAGAGCAGTTAAGTATTTTGTTACAGATCTTTTACATTTTGGAATACATTTCACCATTAAATATTGTAATAAGTATTCAAAATTTGATAGAAACCTACAAATTATGTGTAAAGACCACACACCAAACTTCATCTCTGTGTGATTAAAACAGAATATACTAATTTTAACATCACACAACTGGGATAATGAGCCATAACACTGAATCTATTTACTACCACATGCAAATAATTGAAAATTATTTAAAAACTTACAAAACAAATTGTGTTAGCATCTCTAAATCCGATGTTCTAAGATCAAAATTTTTAAAAAACTAAAAAAATAATCAAAAACCGTATATTTTTCTAATGGATTAAGTAGCATACCTGATTTCAAAATTTATTTTCTGTAGCAAATATTAAAAGAGTTGATTTCAAACTTATTTATTATCAGAAATATTAGAGACAACAGGCAAATAAATGCAAACTATACAAAGACAAACATGATTTGTTTAATAAACCTGATATTTCAATAGAAGGTTAAAGTAATTGTGACGTTCGTAGGCTTACCACAAAACCTAAAATAAGAGGAAAGAACTTTGAGAACAGGGAATCTTCAGTCAGGTTTGTTTATTTACTTAATTTTCTTAAAACGCCCTTTAAGCTATGCGACCATAATATTTCCATTTCAAATTCTGTAATTATAAACACTTATAACTTCAAACGCGCAACCAGAGCTCACGAAGGTTGCGAATAACGCGAATCCTTCACTCAAGACGCCCTGCCGAACTTGAAACTAAGAGTGAGTCATGTCCTTCTGATTATCTTAAGCATCAAAGGCGTCGTCAGAACAATTCAATAGAATAGATTTTTAGAGAAATATTTCAGAATTTATTTATTTTAACTAGTATAAATGTGGTCTTTAAAAATAAGCAATAAATTAAAGAAAATAAACTGTATAAAGACCAGCCAAATTAGTTTCAAGATGGACAATTACAATAATCACTTTCAATACTCACACACCAAGTGACGGTGAATCAAGTTTTACAATACATGATTAGTGGTTTATTAACGAAATCTTGCATCTGGTTTGCTGTATTTTATTTTTACGATAAATTTGCTTGAAAGTATTTAAAATTTCCATAAAATAATATTATTTTTCAATAATTTATAATAAAGTCATTTATATGCTCAGGTGCACTATTGGAACAAACAAAAATTACGGGTAATGTGAATCCATCACTCAAGGCGACTTGTTAGAAACTTAAATTAGATAATTGGAAAAATTACTTCCGTAGCAAATATAAAATTGGTCATTTTTAAATAAGCTATGAAAATTAATGGGTTGGTCCTTAAATACCAGCATGTTTAGCTGCAATGCATCTGACTTTGCGAGGAAAGCATAAGGCTTACTGGGTTTGAAATAGAACACGCTTCAAAAGAGGAAATCTTTCGTCTTGCTTATTTATTTTCTTCTGAATCTAATTTCCTTAACACCTTTGAATTTACCATGCAACAATATTTATATTCCAAAACATGCAATTATAGCCACTTATCTGCTCAGCCACACATCCAGAGCATAGAGAAGATAATGCGAGGGAGAGATTAACGCGAATCGTTCTCTCAAGACGCCCTGCCAAGCTTCAAACATCGAATGAGTCATGTTCATCTGTCATCATTCATATCTTGCCTTTCAAAGTCATCTTTGGGAAATAATTAGACTATATTTTTGAAAAATATTTCAAAATTTATTTACACCAGCAATAATTAAATGGGTCGCTTACATATAAGCAGTGCGTTAAACAAAGAGCAATTCTGCAGAGACCAGCGCGAGAATGCATATGACATAGCTAGATAAGATTAGCCACAACGTTTGACAAGTTTAATACAAAAAAATTCGACGGAAGGCTCTCTCTGAGAAGCGGCCGCTGGGATTGAGGGGCGTAAACCTACTGACCTTACTCAACTGTGACTTTCTGTGACTAAAGTAGCTATATGTGACTAAATTAGCTCTATAGCTCTATGTGACTGTAGCTCTGATAAATCTTTGTGACTCTGAGATTATGTGACTGGAGTAACTCTTTGCAACTCTGAGATTATGTGACTGAAGTAACTCTTTGTGACTCTGAGATTATGTGACTGAAGTAACTCTTTGTGACTCCGAGATTATGTGACTGAAGTAACTCTTTGTGAAACAGAGATTATGTGACTGAAGTAACTCTTTGTGATTCTGAGATTATGCGACTGAAGTAACTCTTTTAACCCGTTCAGGACCAGCGAAAGGAGAAAGAAGCGCTTCCCCAAGCCCGCGAGCTCCGGAAGGATGCGTACGCACGGGACCGGGCGATTTTTCCCGTTAAGCCTAATTTTATTAAAAAATTCATATAAAATTATTACTGCAAGTAAATACGCTGAAGTTTACAATTTATTATCATTGATAGTATATCCGAATATAATGTAATAAAATTTTCATGATATTTAAAAAAACAACTGAACTAAAATATAATTTACCCCAAAAATACAAAAGACTGTCTAGCGAACTCCAAACTGCAAACGATAATTTCTACTCCAACCCCTAACCAATAAACATTCCATCCTTTCATCGTGCCATCAAAATATAAAAAAAATCCACCGCAAAATAAATCATAGCTCTTTAATTGCTTAATCATAACGCTTTAATTGCGCAATCCTTAAATGCGCAATCCTAACACGCGCAGTTGTTTACATAATCAAATAGCCCTCATCCAACAAAAAAAATCCGGAACCGAAAGTGCATACTGAAGGTCAACACTCCGTGAAATATTATTCGAAAATTGTAACGGACTTTACCGCCATCTAGCGCCGTTTAAAAATTCAAATAAAACGTTCCAAGTTGAAATCGCATATATGTGATGACGGGCCAGAGCGAACGGAAAGAGAGATCGCATATATGTGATGACGGGCCAGAGCGAACGGAAAGAGAGATCGCATATATGTGATGACGGTCCTGAACGGGTTAACCGAGATTATGTGACTGAAGTAATTCTTTGTGACTCTGAGATTATGCAACTGAAGTAATTCTTTGTGACTCTGAGATTATGCGACTGAAGTAATTCTTTGTGACTCTGAGATTATGTGACTGAAGTAACTCTTTGTGACTCTGAAATTATGTGACTGAAGTAACTCTTTGTGACTCTGAGATTATGTGACTGAAGTAACTCTTTATGACTCTGAGATTATGCGACTGAAGTAACTCTTTGTGACTC
>BGPR01003216.1:34819-57168 GCA_013235015.1 Araneus ventricosus
ACTGAAGTAACTCTTTGTGACTCCGAGATTATGCGACTGAAGTAACTCTTTGTGACTCTGAGATTATGTGACTGAAGTAACTCTTTGTGACTCTGAGATTATGCGATTGAAGTAATTCTTTGTAACTCTGAGATTATGCAACTGGAGTAGCTCTTTGTGACTCTCAATTTATGTGACTGATTCGTCATTTTGGTTGGGTGTATTCTCAGGAAAAAAAATTCTTGTTTTCAAATGTAATACATTTATTCATGTTAATAATATTGGATACAATTTCTGTTAGTAACAATCTTATGTAAAATCGGACGATGGTACGATAAATAGCAAACGTAATTCAACAATTCTGGAGTAATATTTCGCTTGAACGTAAGATGGATGAATGAATTGCCTGCGTATCGGTCCCTGTGACGTCATCAAAATTCTTCGTGATTTTCACCAACTCGACTGTGACAAAACCGTAATTCCAAATTCTAACATTCTTTTTGCAATCATCAATGTCCACCTTTCTCTGTTAAATGAAACTAACACCAACTGTCTATGTTATTTGGTTGCGGAGCTATAAGCATTTAACTTTACCACGAAAAGCGTCGTAATTGTTTCCTTTCCCGACACCCCACTATGGAGGGATGTAAGTTTACGTCAAAAGAAACTAACTGGAGGAAATATTTAACTTGTTATGTTTATTTACTACAAAAAATTGTACGCCTTTCAAGATACCAAACAATAATATTTACATTTCAAAATTTGTAATTACTGCCGCTTATCTTCTTCAGACCGCACAACCAGAGCACACGAAGGTTACGGATAATGCGAATCCTCCACTCAAGACGCCCTGTCGATCTTGAAACATCATCGAGTGAGTCATGCGTGCTCTTCTGATTGTCTTACCCATCAAAGGCGTCGTCAGAGCAATTTCTTAGATTAATTGCGCACCTGATTCTAGCGCTTTTGCATACATACGCGGAAGTGCTCTTGGGTTGGCCATGAAAATCGACTAGCGACACCTTAAACCAGAATGAGGCCTCGTCACTTGGCGCATCCATCCTCCAGGGAGACTAAATTTTTCAAGAGGCTTTCTTCCTTCTGTATCTAGGGTAACTGACATGTCTGACTGGAATTGTCGCATCAGCGTTTGGCAGTTAGATAGGATTGTTTCCTGAATGGGATCGATTCCCATGATGTCGCAGCCATGTGGTAAAAGTAACTGCGCATGTCTTCTGCTGTGGCGCTATGTCTTCTTTTCTCTTGCAAGATGTGCAATGTATTCAAAAATTAAATTGGCACAGAGTGTTAGATCAGAGGTTCTCAACCTGTGTAACGCGTACCCCTGGGGGTACGCGAAGGACTAGTTGGAGATACGTGGAATCGAAGTTGGTAATGGCGGAGAAAAGAAAACATAAGTGATTAAAAAAGTTAGAGTATTTTGTTTCCCCAAGTTAATAAAAAGGAGACAGATAATAATCATACAAATATAGCCAAAAGTAAAAAATTGAAGGTAATAAAATCAATCCTAGAGTAGTTCGAAGGTAACGAAAATAGAAGACAAGACAAGAAATCCATTCAAGTTCACTTTTTCAAGGGCTAAAAACTTTTCGAAATTCAAAAGAATGTTTGGGAAATTTTCTGTAAGAAGCAAGCCTTTAAGCTAAACAAAGCTTCTCCAAGCCAACGGGCTATGAGAAAGTTACATAAGGGAAAACATAAGGGATTAAAAAAGTTGGAGTATTTTGTCTCCCCAAGTTAATACTTGCTATTTAATAACTGTACCACTTGAAAGGTTGATTGTTACAGAGTATAACTTTTTGCCATCCTTATAAGTTAACGCGAGATTATTATAATACTGATTTCATTTGTTTTGGCGTTGAACCAATACTACTTTAAAATTGCAATAAAATATAAAATCAAAAACAAGTCCAGCAAATGTTATTAATTCGAGTCATTTGACTCTTAAGCTGACATAAGCCCTTAAAATTATTGATAAAAACTTCTTTACATAGACGGATGGGTGGTGGTGAGGATATTACAGTAGGGGGTACGCGGAAATATAAATATTAATCAGGAAGTACACGAGGGAATAAAGGTTGGGTACCCCAGTGTTAGATGTATGTGAAGTAAGCATAAATATCAGTAGGCTCCAAATCTGTAAGATTATCTATTGAGCGTTAAGGTATCATTCTGGGATTCTCTTAAACTTTTCCCTTTTAGTATATTTCCGTCCATCTAAATAAATAAGCAAAATAAAATAAAATTTTAAAAAGGAAAAAAATCCCCACCATAATTCACAAATTAAACAATGTAGCGAAACATTATTTAATGTTAAACAGAGAAAACGGAAATAAAACATACTGGATGGTTAAAATTAAAGTATCCTTATTCGGAGTTGGATTTTAAACTCTTATTTCGGTCAGTCTTTGCTTTTTTAACTATGATCTTAGATTTAATATCATTTGTACCAACTTAATAGAATCATTTTTACAAGTTGTTTAGCCTTCGATTTCTTTACTGCATGATGATTTAAGTATTTTATTTTAGATAGACATAAGCATTTAGTCTGGTGCAATATAACCACCTAGTGGTTCTTGCGCCAATAAACCAAAACCAAGCAACCCTATTTAGAATATTGCAGAGAATAAAACTAGTTGTCCTAAGAACACAGATCTCTGTGTTCGCATTTCAAAACATGACAAAGGAATGACGCAAAAACAGTTTCAAAAATTAACGATAGAAGAAGACAGACGTACAGTCCCTAACATAAACATAATTCAATTGTTATCGTATCGTATTGAGTATTTATCACAACAGTCTTTTTCTCTACAATGTTTCTAAGTATGGATATATTTATATAATCACTACCATTAATATTTAATTAAAGGATTTAATAAAACTTTGTTAAAAAATGGCTTTTTAAAATTGCTTTTCTTGCCCATGTTGATAAATAAATAATCTCCTTGATGCATATTTATTACAAATTGTAGTTTGAATAGAAGTACAATAGATACTCTAACCATAGTAAAAAATAACAGAACGTCAATTTAATTAATGCATACAAGGTAAAGTGGTTTAAAAAAATGCCATATTTATCAGATTTTTTTCCTTCTTAATTTTTTCTTTGTTTCTCGTCATTTATTTTTCTACATTCTGAAATACATACCCCCAGATTCGGAGTTCTTATGACAACACTCTACAGTGTTTCTGATTATGGATATTTTAATTCTCACTACCCTGAACATTTATTTAAAGACTTTTAATAAAACTTTAAAAACAAGATGGCTCTCTGAATTGCTTTTCTTGCAGTATTGAAATATCTGACAGGTGCATGCCGTGTCTGTATTCAAGTTCTCAACCCTCTTGAGGGATTCCAGGCCCCTAGTTTAAGAGCCCTTCGTTTGTTTGATAATATGCTTATACAATACGGTAAATTATTTAGGTTATTTTAATTTAAATAATTCTGATTAAAAATTAAAGTTCAGAATTCAAAATTTCTTTACATGTACTGAAGTCAAAATGCCATCGTTTAAGTGGTTTTGCATAAACGTTTTAGGTATCAGCATAGTAGCGCGACAGTTGCGATATTTTACTTCAATAAATGTTTAATATACATCGATATATTTAAAATAATTCGGTAAAACCTTCAGAGACTTCCCTAGCCCCAAAGACCGAATCGATTTCGACAATTTTTATTTCATATGGAAGCTCATGACGTCTAGATATGTCATCAAGGTTCGCCTGGCCCCCACCTTCTATTTTCGAAAGAAATAGAAAAAATACTACTCCACTGTACATCTCTATGGGGGAAAAACCTTGACAAAGTCCCCCAGCTTCAACCACTCGACGGATTTCAACAATTTTTATTTCATACGAAAGCATATGACCTCTAGATATGTCACCAATTGTCGCCTACCGCTCACACCTTTGATTTTCGCGATATATCGCAAAATAAAACTTTGGCAGAGTCCCTCAGCCTCTACAACCGTCAATTCGCCAATTTATTTCTCCAAGCTACGGGCTATTAATTTAATAAGCCAGCTGATCGCCGGAAGGCGGCTAATTTCGGTTTAAATTTTCTACGTTGCTGCTGATGACAAAATTTTTATACCCCACTTTAGATAAAATCACATTTGTTATATTTGCCAATACCAATGAAATAAAAAAAGAAATCCGCACGTTGTTTTTCAAGCATTCCAAATTTACTCTTTTATAGTATCCTTTTCAACAAAACATAATGTAAATTTATCTGCTTTTTTTAAAGAAAAATGCTTAAAAAATAAGTAAATAAAAGTAAATAATAATAAGTATAAATAAGTAAATAATAATAAGTATAAATAAGTAAATAAGTAAGTAATAATAAGTATAAATAAGTAAATAAATAAAAATCTGAAAGATGAAAATGCTTAATAACTGACAACGTATACCATAGAAGCTTCATTTCAGCTGCGAGATTATATAATTGACGCAAATCCTGCATCTTTTTACTGCAATTATTCTTCAATCTACTGGCATTTGTAATCGGCCCTTTTAAATAGTTGACACAAAATTCCGCATATTGGAAATTGCTTTGTACGTAACGAAACTCAGATGTGAGTATAGACTAAAAAATGATAATTCTCCTTTTGTGCTCAAATTATATGTTAAATCTCGTTTTCCAGGCTAAATGATAGTTTGCGAATGAGATTCGTTTAACATAGAGAGAACTCTTTCTGAAAAATGGTTCAAATTATCGCAACTTCACGATTTCCTGCTTACTCTTTTATACTAATTTTCATTGTGTTTGATTCGAAATTATACCGGCAGGCAACACTTTGGTCCATTTTTCGAAGTGTGCCTGTTTAAAAGCTTTGAATAAATAAACATACTTTTAAAAAGATTTGAAAAACATGCGCAATATTTGTCGCAGAAAATAAAGGCTGATTTTGTTATTTCCATTCTCATGAAAATTATTCAGATCTGAATGTAATGAGTATTAATTAGTCATAGTTTTAAAGCGGAAATAGAATATTTAACATTTTTGCAAAAGAGTAATATGTTTTGGTTGAAGTTGAAGTCAAGAGCAATAAAAATGAATAATGGGGACTTTGACAGAATTAGTTATTTTATGAATCAGAGGAATCATTCTATAATTTGTCTCAAACTTAAAAATAACAACTAATCAATTCATAAAATCCGTCTTTTTTTTCACAATTAAACAAAGTAACCTAAAAAGTAAACATGTTCTGTATTTATTATCAGTTAAATTTCCGTAGGCTATATGTTATATTTTCATTTACTAGTCATTATAAAAATAAATATGCTATGGTTTAATTATTGTTATTCGAAAACATAGCCATCCTTTAACTATATCTAAAGACAAAACCGCCTTAAGGTTTTGAATTAGGTCGCCTTAAGGTCAAAATTTTTAGATCGAATTTTAGGAGACAGGATGTAATGACTAGGATGGATGTAATAGTTTCTTTGCTTTCTGTGATGTGAGTACATTTTCTAAAGTTCAACCACAAAGGCTCTAGATTTTGAAGGGGAATGAGGAGGAGGGACAGTTTTTTCCAAAGCCAGGACTATTGTGGTCACGTTACCATTGATACGTTATAATAGTATGAGGCTACAAAAGGGATTTAATAATATTCATAATAATTGCAAAATAAAATTGAGATGCTTCACTAAAATGAGGTGATCACACTTTTTGTAAAAAGAAAGACGAGAAGAATGCGTCAAAAGCTAATTTTTAAAAATTGAGTCTAAGTAATCCTTTAAAAGCATTTATTGATCTAAAATATTTATCTAAAAGTAAAAACGGAACAGTTTGGTCCATTTCATTTAAGGGGACATACGACTGTTAAACCTCGAAAATTTTCGATTTAATGAAAAATATATGTATTATTTCCCTATCTTTTCTGAGCAATTTAAAACAATCCGCGTTTAAAAATTCTCATAATTTTGAAAGTTACGAAGGAAAATATATCAGCTCTTCAACGTAAACATTGAATATGGTCATGTCTTTAAAGCGCTGTATTTCAAAATGTGGGTTTTTTTTTTATATTGCGAGCACGATATCTCAAAAATTATTGAATATTTTTATATAAAATTTTTACCGAATATGTACTTTGCTATGTTCTACAAATTGATCCACATTCTTGTACATATTTCTCCAAAGAAGGTTTTTGGGGGGGTTTGAAAAGTCGAAATTTTAATTATTTTTGATATTTTTATTTTAAATTGGTATATAAAATAAAAATTAAATTTAAATGTTAATAAATTGAGGTTCAGTTTTTTAAAAGACTGTTTGGATTACTTAGACACACAAAATATTGTGTTTAGATAAATATTTTATAGGTAATCATGCGCGCAAGGTGACTATCTCATTTTTTCTCCAAAAATTATACCCATATTTATTACTCTCTCAAATAAATACAAACCGATATGAAGGCTATAAAATGTGTGTACTTTAAGAGAAAGAACAGATATTTTTCTAGAAAAAAAGTTAGTTTGTGAGTTGCATTGTTTCAGATGTATAATGTGTCGAATTTGACAATTTTGCACCAGTTTTTCGAGGTTTAAGAGTCATATGCTCCCTTAAAAATGGAAGAAATTCTGGCCGGTTTCTTTCTTTTTTTTCAATCCAAAGATTCAGCAATCGGACCTATTTCGCTTATTATAAGACGTGTGAATCACTTTACTTTTTGGCACTACAATGCAAGCAGTGTCTCAAATGACATTTTCGTGTTATAGTGAAATATTTGTGATCATAGGTATGTGCCAATCTGCGATTGCGTCAATTTCAATCTCCTGAGGAGCATGATGTTTAAATCTTTAACAATTCTTGATGTTACTTGACTTATTGCCTTATCAAGTTAACAAGTCATTATCGTTGCAAGCACAGCCTTGTGCTACGAATTTTTGGTGATCAGAAGAGTTCTCGGAACATTTTCATACACTGACGTGTGTTCCATGTATACCAATAAATTGTAAATATCTTTATGAAGGAATGCCAGAAAGCATATTGTGATAAATTTAGCAAATTACCATAGATTGTCGAATGATGAATCACAGTTAGTAAAGAAGTAAACTATATATTTTTTTCAAATACTCTCATAAGAATCCTTGAAGTAACCAGAAGCTCTTATATTTCTGTCTGAGAGAAATAATGTGGCGTTAAATTGCAAATTAAACTGACGATGGAGTTTTTCTACCAGCTGCAATGCCGTTACTGAAAATGCTGTTAAGGTGGAGTCATCTCTCCTGAGTATTGAATGAATGAAAGTTAAAAGTGCTGTTAGTCTTTGCGTTAGCGGCGTTTCTGCTTGTGTATTCACCTTTTCATCTTGATAACCAATTTGGCTAACTTAGTAGCTAATAGTCTTTCAATATAATTTCACCTTCCTTAAAATTAGGGAAACGAAAAAATTAATATAATGCGCGGCTTAATCGTTTGGAACTGGGCCTTTGAAAAAAGTACCAAACAACGTGATGGTGCTCTTAAATTCCCCTGTCTTAAAATGCCAAGTAGTGAGATGGGGTTGTTTTTCGACTTCCAGCGGTAATATTTTTGCTTTGCTGTCTCAATGAACATTAGCAGACAAGAATACCATTTGATACCTCCATCAGCATCAAAACAAGAGTTCGTATTGACCTCAATCAGCATTAGTAGAAAAGACGCGAATTGATAAAATTGCACTCCGCAGAGAATTCACTGACTGAGCAGCTGGTCCTTTAAAGCAATGAGGGCCACAATCACACCGTCTGGCAATTAAACAATTAGCGAACTCACATAATCAAGATAATGAAATTTTGATGCGCCAATTATTCATACCTTACGTCATCAAAGTGATAAACAAAACGTGATTTTTTTTAAAAAATGAGGGGAAAATAAGTGTGATATAATTGAATAAAAATAGCAAGAGTTGTTTCAGGTCATTTTAAAAATTTAGCTGGAAATAAGTTAAATTAGATAAAAGAGAATTGTCCATCAAATGAATATAATTGAAATGATCACTTTCTGAAATTTTAGATAATACGAATTTTCGAGGGTTAAATATTCGGAAGTTACTGACGAAAAAGAGAAAAAAATTTCAGTGTTTCGCTTAAAATAAAACTACATTTAGGACCTCAAAAAATTGCTCCAGTGTGTTCTTAGGCGATTTATAAAATATAACTGTTCCAGTTTCTGTAGCCGTAGGTGCAACGGTGACCGATCTGCATTGCTCCAACAAGCACAAAAAGCTATTTCTTCGTTTATTATTAAATTCTACAACATTGTTGATTAAATAATAACAGTTTATAGTACAATTATGCTATCATACACTCTAAAACTGCATGCTGTGACACTTCAAATTATTATTTGAAGCATCGATAAAATATAACTATAAACTGTTTTTAGCGTGTGAATAAAGAGTATTTATTTCTTCAAGTCAAGTAATACCCTATTTGGCATGAAGGTTTCTTGAAACTTGGAAACAAAAAAAAATAATAATAATAATTCACGTAAGATCGAATCATATTAAAAATGTTGAGTTCAGTTTGAAGAGTGATGCATTTCTTGTTTCTTTAATTAAATTTTTACAATCATGTGTTACCACTTGTTCAACTGTTTTATATGTTATTGTTATACTCATCATTCTATTCATATTAAAACGGAATCTTAAATAACCACATCTAATCCCACATGAGACACATATCATAATGAACTGAAACCTCTTTTTTGTTGTTGAGACAATTCGTAAATACCCGATTCAGAATAATACGCTGCTATGTTAAATCCGAAATCATTTTAATTTGCTCTTTCTTAAAGGATGTCTGGGTATTAAAAACTCAGAGCTTCTGTGCCTTGTAACAAATTTGAACGTGAAGTTGAATATCCATAACCAAGAATAACTTAATACTGTATTAGCTTGATGATTAGTCAATTGATTACTGGACAACATTTGGATAATAAATGTTTTCTACAAACAACATTTTTTTAATTAAAAGCACACTGCAAAATACAATTAATTACCATATTGTAAAATCTGTATAAGTTAAAAAAATTATTTCCTTTTTATTTCATTTCTGTCCGGAATTAAATATTAAGCTGTGTCTTGCTGTTTTCTTGACAAGCATGTATCGAGTTCTCCACTTCACAGTACGGGCGATACAGGGTAGAGATTAATGGAGCCCGCTACAGTTATAGCACTAATCACAAAATTCCATTGTTAACCAAAGCTACAGTTCTAACTGCAGAAATTAATAGGTGTTCATCCGAGACGAACATGTTTCGGTGTGGGTGTGGGCAGCAAACCGCTCCGAGAGAACCCACTATTGCCGACGATAACCTTCGAAAAAACCAGTGTGCGTGCGCGCGCGAGTGAATGTGCCCACGTGACGAAGGTGAAACCATCCAACCACAGGTACGCTTGGACTTCACGTCACATATCCCCCCCTTCGTGGTCTTGAGAACAGAGATCCAAAATAAAATAAATAACCAATAAACTTTTTTTTAAAAAAATTAAAATGGGAAACCGATTAAACAAAAGCATCACATTGTGCGTAAGGTGTTCCGTGAAGAATGAATTGCTTCATAACGGAGAGGGAGGGGGGACCTGTTTCTTGAGAGGCGGGGAATCCTGTCCAAAGGGGAGGGGGAGGAGTGAAAGGGAGAGTGGGATGAGAGAGAGAGTGAGAGGAGAGAGGCCTGAGGAAGGGTAGGATCAGACAGACAGGTAGATCTGGGAAGCGGTGCGCTTTTAAAAGACCCATCAGCAGTCGTTGCGGCGTTAGTATCTCTCCGCGCTTGATATGCCTGTGTCGTCTCTTGTGACCTGAGGAATATTTCCCCCACACACAAAACTCTCCGGCACTCGACCATCTCCGCAGTCCTCGCTCAGGCTCCGACACAACAAAGGCCGGACCTGAGACTTACCTTATCGAACACTTTCACCACAGTGGTTGTTGTTTTGGTCGGGAATCGCGCGGCGGCCACAAGACCTGGTTATTACATCCATTTCCCTCTGCCGCTGCTTTTATGCTGTTTTATTTGCTGCTCAGCCCTAGTTTTTAAGGCAAGCAGCTACGAGCTCTCTCTCTCTATCTATCTATCTGTCTAAAAGAGAAAAGAAACCTCCTCAACCCAACCGGCTTGCTTTCGACGGTCCAGCTGATTCCTGGGGAAATAGGTTACGTGCGTTAACGGCTCGCTGCTTCGCTCTCTCTCTCACTATCTGTCTTTCTCTCTCGGTCTCTAGGCCAGTGGTGGTTCGGATTCACTTTTATTCGCGTCGACTCTCGCAGGTAGTTGTCCTGCTTTAAAGCTCACTCGTCTTCGGCACGAGGAATCCTTGTTGCACCAAAAAGGTGCCTCCACGCGTCCCGATTCGTACCAGCGGGCGCCCTTTGCGATACACAAACCGACCGATTTAAACGGCAATATTCCTCAGGATTGCAAATTTCTCTACTTCGACAGGACCTCAAGAAGGAGAGACAGAATGGTGCCGATGTTCTTGTTGATGGTGGTCGTGGCCGCGGTCCGGGCACAGGACAGTCCGGTGTACCCCGATGGCTCAATCCGTTTGGTTGGTGGCAGGAACCCGACCGAAGGCAATGTGGAAGTATTTTACAGGGGACGATGGGGTTCCATCTGCGACGACGAGTGGGACATCCGAGAGGCCTACATCGTCTGCAAAATGTTAGGATACAACAGGGCAGTGAGGGCCACCTTTAACTCGCAGTTCGGAAGAGGAAGGGGTAAGTCTGATTTTCATATTTTCCATTCTACCTGTATGAAGTGATTTATATCATTCATTAATTCCCATTCTAACAATTATGGGAGGGGGCCACATGGCCCTGAACAGGCCAATGTCGGCTTGATTAAAACAAAGTGGTCCTTTGAGTCCCCTATGAATCAAAAAGCCTATTTTAGGTGTTTAGAGTATATTTTAAATATTTCTATCGAATAGAATTCAGAAAATCTAGAAGTGCATTTATTGCTTTTTTCCCCAAAAAAATCATTTTTTTTCATAAAATTCTTTAATTTCATTGGAAATATTAAAATCGAAGTAAACGAAGATATTGACTAACACTCTGATTCAGTTCTAAGAATTAAAACGCAATTGATGACCAGATTCATAATAAATTTCGTGGATTATGATTATTGTGTGTATTTATTATTGTATTAATTCTTTATTAACTAAAAGTCTATGAAATTGTAAGCACAGTTGAAAACACAAAATACCAGAAGATAACATTTGTTAATTTCTTCTTCACTTTTTTAAACTTACTTAAATCTGTGACATGGAATCTTGGATATATTCATAAAACGTTTGACAAAGATGAGAATCAAGTTATCTGTAATTCTTTAAATTTTGAAATAGCTAACATCTGAATTAAAAAACTGTAGTATACATTTCGTACTCCAAGTTATGCCTAAACTTTCATGAAACTATTGGTTATAAAATGAATTCTTAAATTAGTAATTTTTAAAATTGCTTAATGTAGTAAAATACTTGAAGGCCTTATCTTAATAGAAAGTCTAATTACACATATTGCAAAGTCGAAATTTACTAGATTGTCATCTGATATGCATATTCTGTTCAATTCAGAATGGACTTTGAGCTTTCTTTGGGCTCCTTTAAAATTCTTTGTACATAAATATGACTGGTTTCTTTCGAAATAAATGTACATATTTGTTATTGAAAATAAAAAATGGCTTCGAAAAAATCCGCTTATTGGACTATATTAATATAAAGCCTTCATGCGCTCTAATTTAGTACAGGTACGCCATGAATTTGAACACAGCTGTGAAGGTTAGTTTAAAGTTAACCATAAGAAATTTTGCAGAAAAGGAAAAATATCTTTCAACAGTGCCCTTTTTTTCACGGAGAAGGATCTGAAAATTATAATGTAATTGTGAAGCTTCAGTGATGTGGAAATAATTATAAAACAATTTTATCTAAGAGGGATTTAAATTTAAACAAGAAAACTTCAGTAATGATTGTGTTGAAACACGATAGTACTTTTTTTAAAAAAAATTATGCTTAAAACTATAGTTAATTTATAGCTATTTGCAAAATCACATGTTCAAGTACAGTTAAGATTACACATTAAGTTAAAGGTCTTTACAGAATAACTCAACCTAAACCAATTTCCTTTTTTAACAGCAGTTGATAAAAACTTTACACAACTAGTGTGAGAATACTACTTTCTTGTATTCATTATATGCTTTAGAAAACTTTCTACGCAATTCTGTCTGTCAGGCACGCGACGAAGATGCCCAAAGTACTTCCTAACTTCCTTTAGAAAAAAAAAGTGAATAGAAATTGTTTCTGCATGGGAGAACAATCATGATAGCGTGCCACGGGCTCAGCTTTTTCGTCATTATTTTGCTCTTTCTTCACTTGCTATTTCTTCCTTTGATACGCAAATCGAAAACCCTTGACATGTTTTTCATTTTTGTTATCCCGGTATCCCTCTGTTTCTATGTTAGTTGTAAATAAGCGGTGGTCCTATTTTTTTTTTCAGTTAGCTACAGCAGTGGTGCGCAAACCGTGGGTCGCGACCCTTCTATGGTCGCGGGAAAATTTTGTGGGTCGCTAAATTCAAGGAAATTTATTTGACAAGAAAAAATTTAAGGCTCTTATTCAGAAAAGCGCGGTCGCGACCCCCAACACCAAGTGGGGGTCGCAAATGAAAATAGTTGCGCACCACTGCTCTACAGTACTGGCCTCAATATCATTGAGGATAAGGGAGAACCTATAGATATCATTTTAATAGCTTGAACTATAAATAAATAAATTCTCTAATTATTTACAGTATTTAAATGTGCAAAACAGCATTATATTTAGGGTGCAAATAAAATTAAGACAATTGTATTTTTCTATGAATCTTACAGTATTGACTTGTTTGAAATGGGATCAAGATATATAATTTTCGTTTCAGAATATTAAACTATAAAAAAGTAATTAGATTTCCAGGTAATGCTTTTCCCTTGATTGTATCAGACGGCATTATATTTAAGATGCAAACAAAATTAAGGCAGTTATTCTACCTCCCATCCATAGACATCGATTCTTATAGTATTGACTTGAATGAAAAAGTGATATTTTTTTTATGAAAAGGAATAATTTTTGCTTTGGTACGTAAAAATATATAACAATTAGTTAATCCTTTTGACAATGCATTGTTTTTAAATGTAGCGCAGATATTTAGGGAGCAAACAAAATTAAGACAATAGCATTTCTGCTTGCGTACCGCATTTTAAGTACTGTTTTGAATGAAAATAGCGATTGTTTCCGAAGAAATATTTTTTATTTTAGTAGATTAAACTGTAAAAGAACAATAAAAATTTCTTTTAAATATATAAGAGTTATGTAGAAGACACAAACAAAAAAATTTTGGTACATTTTTAGAATTGTTAAACAAAGCTTATTTAGTCGATAGTGACTTTATACGAAAGATTTAAATAATTATATTGAATTTTGAAACTTTGCGTGACTTTGAAATAGATTAAGGCTTTACAAACATTAATGTCCTTTATTTAATTTTTGAATTTAGAAAACAAACAACGATACTTTCGATATTTTCCTGATTTTTTTACGTGATCAAATTCACGAGCACAGTATAACAATGAAGATAATGAGTCTTTCATTCTTAAAATAGGAAAAACAAACTCTCATACAAGCAATTTTTACACAAAATAATAATTAATCAGAAATTATCTTTGATGAATATCAAAACTTTAATTAATTTTTATTTTAATAAAATTTTATTATTGCCCTTTAGCTTAGTCTGATAACGAATTGCAAAAGGAGAAGTTATTTAATTATTTTCTTTTTCCCAAAAAATTCATCTAAAGTTAACTTATCCACGTCAAAGCAAATGAATGTTATAATTGCTGTTACATGACAAACCAGTTTTAATTATATTTTAATGAGTATGAAGAATTTTATCTTTAACCTTTCAAGAAAACGAATCTTTCTGAATGAAAAGTTATTTGCGAAGTTTTATTTTGTCATCCTTTTCAAAGAACTTTGAGAACGTAACTAAAATTTTATTAAGTAATAAAAACTTACGTGAAAACAATCTTTGCAGAGATGGAGGTAAATTTTTAATTTTACTAAATCGTGGTATTTTTTAAATTTTTTGAATGTGTTTATAATGATTATTTAATTCGTCACACAGCTATTAAATTAATTGTTCAAACAACGAAATAACGATTTTTAATCGCAACTAGCTAACTATTGCCTTTAAAAATTCTGGATCTAGAAAAGTTCACTCAGTTTTTATATTACTTTAGAAACACTATTTTTGAGTTATTCAATATTATAAAATTAAAAAAACCTCTTTTATTTCAATGGTTATTTCACACTCAAGCCTTAAACTTCACTGTTTGTTTCATTTTATAAAATATGTTGAATTGAAAATCTTAGGTTCAACATATTAGTGTTTCCTCAACCATTCATGCTTCACATACCTTTTGGAAAATCAAAAGTAACTGATTCACTCAGTTTAAAGATTGAAAATGTTACAATTATAATGAAATATATAGGAATAAATTAAACATCGAATTTCTGTTTCGCAGATTTTCAAAGCCTTACAAAATGAGAACAGTTAACATCATTGCTTTTAACTTTTAATTGATTTTTTGGGAAATTATTACATATTGCAGAAGTTGCCTTATCTGTGACCTCGTAGTCACATGGCATGCACAGATCCGTTATTCCATTTCTATCTACGGCATCCAGTACCATTGAACAATGCCCTAGTGATCATCCCAAAACCTGAAATACCTTGATATTTCTTTTCTGTTGATGAAACAGAATAAGGAGGCTAATTTTGCTTTTTTGATATTGGTTTGACTCAAAATAAAATACATCAGCTGTTAACGTTATAATATTGCGTCTAGGCAAAAATAGATTGCTGGATATGTGTATATTTTGTAATTAATGGTTCACGTATTGAAATTTCTGTAAGTAACTAAATACTTTTCCAACAAATCAATTAAAGGTTAAATTCAGTATACCAGTGTGTTACTATAAGACGATTAACAGTCAAATACAATATATCAAAATGTTCTTGTTAAATGATTAACAGTTAAAAGCAATATATCAAACAATTCCTGCTGTATAATGTGTTGAAGCTGCAAAATCTCTACAATGCATATTTACGCCTGAGAGTAAGTTGTGCAAAGATCACAAACTTGTGCACAGAAGAAAAATACATTTTTTCGATTATTTCTCTATAACTACATTGAGCAAATGTAAGAAAATGAACAGCTATGCACATTATTAACTAGCCATTAAGACAATGGCTACATTAAACATATATTTCACTTGAGACCACATAAAAATCTGATATCTTCGTCTTTGACTACACTTATTCTGAAGAAAACAAATATAGCTATAACACTTTATACTCCAAAGTACTGACAATTTCGCTCGGAAATACTTATGATTTTTCTTTTAAGACCATGAAAACTTAAGACATCTTTCTGGTCTTTTACTGTGTTAAACGTGAATAGAGTGAATCTACCAAATCTTGTAAGCAAGATTAAAAACCATTTTCATTCATAATAATCTACAGATCTTCTCGTCTTTTTCAATACTAGTTATGAATAGAAAAGCCTTACACGCCAAGCTAAAGACAACTTCCATTCAGAAGGATTTACAGTACTAATCATGAATAGAATAAATCGTGGCCATAACACCAATCTAGAGACTACTTTCATTCAGAAGGATTAACCGAGCTAATCGCCTACATACTGAAACCTTCCGGCATGTCGACCAACAGATCTGCCTAACCGCCTAATCACTCTCACGAACCACAAACATCAGGTCGTTTCGAGAGATTAGTCCAAGACATGAAAATGACGTCATCATATCTGGCGAGGTCGAAGATGAAAGTAAGGTTGAACAGCAGAAATCATGGCTACGTGAAGCGGAAGAAAGCCTTGTAACGCAATGCAAAAAAAGAGTCGGGTATTTCTCCGCTGGGTGTTTTACTGCTCAGGTAACCTTCGTCCTGCCTGTTGCACTATGGCTGAGACGATCTTTATGGGATTCCGTAGTCGTGGGATTCACATAGACAAACTAGCATGTTATGGAAAGATAGAGCACTAATCCAATTCCATCTTGGTCAATGACTTAAAAATAAGAAAAATGAAAAAAGTTCGCCAATTCAATCCAATCGTGGTCAATGACTTAAAAATTAGATTTATGGAAAAAAAATCTGAGGGATATGATGGGTAATAATTCAGAAAAATAATGCAAGATCAGGTATCATTATTGTATGTATTCTTATTGTTATAGTTTACAAATAAAAATGCTTTGGTTATATATATAATTTTAAAAAATGACCTGATGAAAAACTTATCTGAAATTAACTATTTTTATCATAACGGTTAAAAATTATATGCCTAGTCTTAAAACTCAGCTTTAAAATTTTTTAATTCAATCCCAGGAAATTATTCTAAACGGTCCTTTACTTTAAAAGGCTTTGTTAAGTTTAAGAAATATACTTTTGGGGACAATGGAATACTTAACTTACAGGGTTCCTTTGATTCTTGAAATCATACACTTCATCGGTATCGATGACTTTTAGTTTATAGCTAGTGATTTGCTTAAGACAAGAATTCTTATGTATTTCAGAAAGAAATGTTCAAGATGTATTATGCTTTCGTTCAAGGTTTAATTTGATGCATTTGAACCAGTGACAAAAGCTTTTGTATCCAAAATACAAAAGAAGTCCGTAATTTTTCTGGAAAGTGAAGATGGACGAAACTTCGCCCCTGAAAATAAACTAGGTAAACGTTTCAACTTTAGGGCAACATTTTGGCTGAAAAACGAATAATTATAATTCAAAAATATTCATACAAACAAATTAAGATTAAATAATTCTTAATGTTAAATATTTTCCTGCCTTGCCATACTGATTCTTGAAATGCAAACATCATTTGAAAGTACTTTTAAGTATGCTTTTTGACAATAAGGTTGAGGAAACCGTTATGTTGAGAAAGGCTGTAGATGTAGCAGTGAATTTCACTCTTTGGCACACACCGTTGATCTCATACATAGCAGACGACACGTGAATTTCGACAATTTCGTTTTATTCACTCATTATTTTCCTCACACGACTGATGAGTGCCCAACTGTAACCGACACAGAGGCTGTGACGCTGACACACCGTCGTTGATATGAAATCTCTTGTGACCTCAGGATTGTTTTTTATGAGGAAAGAAAGCACTTTTTTATTGAATTATGCAAACAGAAATGTAAAACATGTGCTAGTCATCACAGAATTTTTGCTCTTACTTCATGAGTCAGGATAACAAGAGGGAAAAGGGATTGTTTAGAAACGCAGAAATTTTGCCCACATTCAAGGTTGGTAATATTTAAATGGTTTTAAAAATGTGAAATGTTTTATGGCTGTGAATTTTAGGCCAGTGCCTTCACGGATAGCTAAGTGCATTTAAGGTCAGGAAAAGATTTTACGAATGTTTTAACGCCACTGCTATTCATTATGATATTTTGATGTTGCCTGTTCTATAAAATACAGAAAATTTGAATTGGTAATTGTGTAAATCAAGTAAAAGATAAGTTTTAGAAGGACAAACGTAATAAGACCCCTTCAGACTTATACTACAGGGGAAATTCATAGTGCAAATCACAGTTCAAGAATTTTAGAAAAGATTTATAAGCAACCTACCCAAAGAATTATTTGTATGCTTTGGCATAATCGATTTGCACAACTTTTTTCTATATTCCAAAGCTATTACATATAATTGAGCAATGACAGAAAAGAAAAAAAACATTCCATAAATACAAATTAAACATAACTTTAATGGTAATTAATAGCTTTTATTTACAGTAAAACCTGTATAAAACGGACTCTGTAAGAAACGGAATCCTGTCTAAAAAAGCATATAATTGAGTAATGACAGAAAAGAAAAAACATTCCATAAATACAAATTAAACATAACTTTAATTGTAATTAATAGCTTTTATTTACTGTAAAACCTGTATAAAACGGACTCTGTAAGAAACGGAATCCTGTCTTAAAAGAAAAAAAATATTTATTCCCATCGGAAATCGTCGTCCTACCCTTTCTAAAGCATATACTATTTAGCCCTGTCTAAAACGGAAAATTTTTATAGTCCCTTTAGATTCCGTTTAGTACAGGTTTTACTGTATTATAAGTTGTTTTAATTCTAATTTAACTACTTCATAAATTTAATATTACTGTATCATTTCGATTCAAAAGTATATATAAAAAAAGAATAGTTGCAAAACAAGTGGATATATCAATAAATTTTAGGTCACTAAATAATGATTTCATATGTTTTTGCCGCCATTTGGGAAGTTCCATAAAACGCCTGTAGATATCGTCTGCCATTTACTAGAATCCGAACATAAAGGGAACACTAGTTCCTAAATAGCAGCGAGAGCAACCGAATCCATTCAAAAACTCTTATTTTTCTTTATACATTGACCATCTCCAACTTAGGGCAATGACCAGCGAATCTCGCTTAAAGGCTTAAAGGGAAGAATAGGTATTTTATACTGATAAGTGGCACACGCTGACTTCTTTATTGTGAGTCGAATGGCCGTTGTTAGTGAAATTGATGACAACTTAACATCAGATTATCTGCATACTTACAATGAAAAACGAGAAGCTAATCAGTTATTACGAACGTAAATTAGCTACATTGAAAAGACACGGTAAGTTTTGATGAGTGTTTCCTATGGATGTTATGAATCTTTTTCTTCAGAATTAACTGGATTTTCCATTAAGTTTGTCTTTATTTCTTTTATAATTTTGTTTTGACGAATGTTGTTGTATGGTGGATAAAGTGACTGGCATTTCAAATAAAAATTCCTACAACGATTAGAAATCTTTCAGTCATTGATCCGAAGATTGCCTTGGATACAAATATTTTCGTTGATTTTCTTCGTTAATAAAGCTTTTTCAGGCATGCGCAAAAAATTACAGTTTTCTTTGTTTAGCCAATTCTTCAAGCGAAAATCATGAAGACGACATGAATATTTCATTCATTCATTTTCTTATTTATTTCGGAATATTATATTGAATACTATTATTCGTATCATTGTCGCTTTCAAATCTTACGTTGATGGCCAACTTATCTCCCGCCAATTTTGATTTAAAGTTAAAATATTTTGGCAGCTCTTATTTAGAATTCAATATTCAGAATATTCAAAAATTTAATTCAATTTCGTAAAAGAAATTGAAAAAGGAATTGAAAAAATCATTGATTTTGAATCGCATCTCAGACATTTCAGATGTCGTAAACCCAATTCATTCTTCTTTTCCAAGTGCAATAACACTTACTGTTAAAATTTTTACCAAATATTACCTAGTATAACAGTCACGAGCCATTACACAAACTATCTTTAGATGATATCTAGATTTGCCCGCCCATAAATATTCATAGAGACAAAAATTAAAAATCGTAATTCATATCGGTCTGACACCTGTTTTCTGGGTTTTCATGTGGTTCGAAGTAGTAAAAAATCACGCAAACACAATTTAGATACTGCATTCTTTTCCGTTAAGGAAATACTGTACATAAATGCAGAATAAGTGCATCAATGAAAGCTGAAAGAATTCCCTCTGTTAGTTCCACTTCAGCAATTCGAAATCCGTTTCCACAAACAAAACTATTTGTTTACGCTCAGTCTACTAGCGTTTGTATTCCAGACATCATCATTATTTGTGTTTCATGATGATAGTCTATTAGTCATGTTGATTTTATTGTGCAGATAAAGAAAAAATGTTGCAAAACGATATTCATACCACATTACGCAAACTCTTACCATACAATATTCAAATCACATAATGTTGCCATATTCATACCACTCAATATTCAGACTTCATAACTTGTCTTTAATGCCATAAGTTGCTTCTTCTATTGATTGCTAAGATTCTTAAGTTATACATTACTTATAATTCTGGAATAACCTTTCAGTTATTTATCGGTTTGAAGTCAGTTATTTTAAGTCTCAGTTGGCGTTTAAAATTCCGACGTCAATCCTAAAATAGGCTTCGTGTGGCTTCAAAGAAGGATACTAATTTTAACTAAACTAAACTGTCAAAGTAGCCTTCAGATGACTTGCAATTTTATACTTTATTGGTATAATAATTATTTTATAGAATAATGATGGAAACAAGATAAAGTGAAAGATTTTTATGCCCATAGTTTTTCGAAGAAAAACTGCTGTCATAATAAAACCGACAGTCATAATTTTTTCAGCTTTTCCTCTTGTTACTACATTTATCGGATACTTACGATTACATCAAGTGTCTGACCATTATTGTAGTGTGTGACCACGTCACAAAATAAGACGCACCTAAGGGTGATTGCGCACCAAGATTTCAACGATATTCGGTTCAAAGCACCATTTTTAAGTCGCTATCACTTCCAATAAGAACATCGTGCGCTTAACTGCCGTCTGAAGCGAAGATAGCATCTTCAGTCGCATGATGATCCTTCACACACACAATAGCTTCTTAAAATAACTTCTTATATTCACGGCTTTTTAATCGGATTAGCCGCAAACAGTGAGATTTTCCATAAAAGTGAAGTCGATTACACATTGTCCAATGATTACGTTAAATGAAGCCTGCAGTTAACAAAAATACAAAGCGAAATCGGAAGAAAAAAAGTGCGTTAAAAAAAAACTGAAGATCTTTGAAGCCTTTCTGTTCTTGAATGTAGCACAGTTTGGCTCACGACTGATCTTGCTAATGAATTGTTCAGCTCTAATCTTGTTAAGGATCTTCTCTTCAAAAGGCAAGTTTCCCTTACAGAAAGCTTTCCTTCAGAGGCAGAATTAAGATTCATTCGAGGAAAAACTATAAATTGCAGGAAAATAGAATCGTGGTCTTGTGAATGAATCAGCAGCGAGGAGTGAACAGCCCATTTCATTATTATAATATAATAATTTTTTGGTTGTATTCGATAGATTTTGAGAGTTACTCTTCATATTGTCTCTAAACTTTGAAAATATTTTAGAAATAAAAGCTAAAAGCAGAGTTCGTGTCTTCCCCCCCCCCTTTCAATTTCGTCCGTATAATTCGCCACTTTTGTATCAATCCATTAAAATTCTATATAAGAATAAATAAATTGTTTAATATCGTGATCCGCCAGTCTTCGCAATTTTAGAATAAGTTGTGGAAAAATAACTGTACTCATATGTTTCATTGATATGATTCATAATATGAATTAAATTCCATGGGCAATCAATTATTTTGCAACGAATCGATAAAATTGTCTTATCCTTGTGGGCCTTAGCTTATAGCACAAGATGTTCTGCAATATTTCTACGATATCTTTAAGATATTGTACAGTATTCAGAATATCCCACAACATCGTTAAAACATCGTACAAAATATTTGTGCAAATAGGAGAAATGCCTCTGCACTCCAGAAAGTTATTGTAACGGGTTTAATTCTACAAACAAGCAAAGTTTAAATCTTTTAATTTATTTTAGACAAAAATTTTAACTAAATTTAAATTAAACTTCATTATAATGAGGAGATGCGAGATTGTAGAAATCAAGAGGAACTCCTCAATTTAAACACCCGCTATTTCATAAACAGCGTGACGTTTTGATAAAGCAGCCAACCGTATTAGGACCGTTGTGATGCATTTCATACCGGATTTTTTACATATTTATTTTTTGGCATGGAATAAGTTATTGACACGGTTGGTTTGCCTGTAAAACTCCCAAGAGAAAGTATCTACTTTTTCTTACCATCAAGCCAAATCCATTGCGTCATCTAAACATGTACAAATGCACACAAGATCGGGTCTTTTAATATTAATACAAGAGATATTTGCGTAACTACCAAAAACCATTTAGTCACTACAATGGATTGAACTTGTAGTGAATTGTTTTCGGTAATAAAGACGTAGTAATACATTTGATTGTTTTTAGTGGAAACAATATGTTGTTTGTAAAGAAAATGATGTTGTCTGGCATTCAATCGAATCGTCTGTTGTTCGCTGAAAAGGAATAAATACAGGGGATGCTTCAGCTTTGAGAAAACGGGGAAGACGATGCACATAATTGCTTTTGTTCCCTGCTACGTAACAAGATTCCAAACGTGACTATTCCTTTCCGTATATCACGTGAAATGAAAACGAAGAACAATTCATCGTTTTAGATCCCAGTTTCCGTAAGATGTCCATCACATTTTGCTTTGTTCTCACCATTCTGATATTAAATGAGGTTACGGGAGGAACAAGAAAAAAAAGCTGAATGATTTTTTAAAGGAAAATTCTCCTGTAAATTCTTAAAGAATAGGTGATTCTCTCTCACAACAACCTAGTGGGCCTGAAGTCTCTTCAAATGCAGCTGACTTCAACCTAATAGTCT
>BGPR01003216.1:65570-93181 GCA_013235015.1 Araneus ventricosus
CACTGTATGCACAAAAGATGGATCAAGTTAAGTTGTTCTTTAAAATTCAGAAAACACCTATCATTCCTAGACTTTTGACAGATTTTAAAGAGATCCTAACAGTTTTATTAGAACGGATTTAAATTTTAATTCCGTAGATGCACTTGTTTTATTTTACTAAACAAATGAAATCCAATTACTAGCAATATATATGCGTTGTTCTGAAATACCAACCTACTTTACAATAGCCTTGCACGTACCAAAACAAATTTATAGTCTCTACTTCCTATCCACACCTTGCCGAAGTCAACAATTAGGTCAATAAAATAATAAGGACAAGTAACCATTCCATGCGGCCGAGCTGTCGTCTTCCGATCCCTCAGAAACCAAATTTTCAGGTGCAAAGTGCAGGACGAAAAGAGGAGATCTGGGAGGGACAGGTAAACTTTTCGGTAATGTAGGTAAGGACAACTCGTAAAATCTCGTTTACGTTTGTCTGTATCCTAGTAACCTTAGCAATGAACTCGGCTCGCGGCAACGAAAGCTTGGAAAGCAATCCTTTGAGCATTAACACCCACTTTAATTTCGTAGTTGCGTTTGGGGTAATGGTAGGAGGAAGATTCGTGCAATCAGTTGCGATGTCTGCTTTATAAGAATCATTAAATAAAAGGTACTCAAAGTTGTGTAAGGGAATTGTCTTGCAGTTGAAATTGATTTCTCAAATTGTAGGGTCCTGAATAATAGAAGACGGTGCAAGGACGTGTTCAAATGTAGGAAGAACTAATTATTGAAGCCTCTGGAATTTACTGAAAGATGCAGAAAATGGTTTAATGAAAACATATTGCATATACTGAATCAAATATTCGTAACCAATGGATCCAGATCACCAAGTTATGTTGCAAAAACATTCAAAGTATCATTTTGGCTTGAAATATTTCATTATAATTGTCCAAATAATGATATTAAACTACATTTCGAGAGTTAAATTGATAAGCTTCACGTACCTTTCACTCAAAAATTAAAAATGTATAAATATATGTTTTTCAGTAGTATAAATTTTTAACTAACACAATGTATACTAGTCTTACTATGTAATAAACCGATATTCCTCATTGTACTGTAATGGAATTTTAATTATTAATTTAATTCAAATTATACCCCGTCTATCATTTTTATTTTAATGTTCAATAGAGGCCACTAAACTTCAGAAAATGTTATTAGGCGCGAAGCATGCCGCATGGAGAAATATTTTTGAAATGCTTGAAAAATCTCATACTCTTAAGTATATTACTTTCAAAAGAGAAAGAGTGCACCATACAGAATAAAAATTATCATTCTTAGGTGAGGGATGTCGCTTGCAAAACGACGAAGAAAAATTCGTTGACGTTTTAGTGCATTTTAAACTGTCTTTTTTCAGCCTGTTTTAAGTTCAAGATATGCAATAAGTCATAACTTTGGAGTATTCTCAAAGTGGAAAAGTGAAAACGTATAATATACGTTAAATTGTCAATGAATTTAAAGATCGACGACTTCAAGTTGTCACTAGTTTCTTCATGGTTGTTCAGAAAGAATTAATATTTTTAGCATTGCATTGACTTGTCTAAAGTAGTGTCTAGATATTTTACACAAGTTCATGCACTGAAATAAAAGAATGATTTCATGTTACGAAGTAAACAAACAATCTCAAAATAACTTTTTAATCCCCGCTCTGTTCGGTCATAGACCCAATTTGTAAAAAAACCGCAGAAAACTTATGTGAACATTGTTTTCCTGCTCACTTATTCATACTCCGCGTTTGTCAGGCTTTCTGGACCATCGGCAAGATGCATTGTGCCACCTAAAACTATCACTTGCTATGCTGCACGGAACCCGTTCTTGACATAGTAACACATATTCGCCAATGAAAAAAAAATCATCGAAACGGACAGGAGAAACGAATTTGTTGTTTTAATCTTGTGGGAAAGACTTTAAAACTTACGAATTAGATATATCACGCCTACATCAAACATAAAGAAACGTTACTGATCTCTGCAGGATCTCCGGTTACATCACTGGTTACTCAATTCTAATTCAGAACAGTGCTTTGGGTGATGAAGAGAAAAACGGAATTTTGTAAGAAGTGAAACCGAGTGAAAATTGGCTCCATTATGAATGGTAAATGAAGGTTTTGTGCAATAATAAAGAATGGAGATAGTAGAGAGTAACTTTGTAGCAGGAATTGTAAATGAATTACTAATTCAGTATCCAGTGGCTCGGTGAGACTTGTAAAGCCATTGTAATCGTAACTTTTATCGTTATGCTCTTTTGCTGGCGAGTTAGCACGAAATTAGTGGTATTGTATTCATTTTTAAAGAAAAGAGCATTGTTCCTTCTTGCTTCTTCCTTTACAGATCATGGCAAACATTATTTGCAATAATCAGCTTGCTTTTTGTAAAAAAAAAAAAAATAGAAAAGTTTAGATCAATATAGAAATTTTTAAGTATTTAATTTTTTTTGGGAATGGTTTTAATTCATTTGCGCAAATAGCTTCTTTTTTAACTAGGCATCATTGAATAATCTTAGTGATTTTAGGCATGAAACGTTTAATATCTATTTTTCAGTTTTCATGATTTTAAAAACTTTGATTAAGCTTATAAAACTATCCATTTTAAGACTGTATAAATACTTTTAAAAAACTTAATAACTAGAGAAAGTTAACAATACTTAACGGTTATAGTTACTAATCATTCGAGGTTTTTTTTTTAATTTATTTATTTAATTACCTTTTATTCACTATATAGTTTTATTTTATTTTATTTCATTTCATTTATTTCTTTAATAAATAACAACACCGAAGTCTAAAAATTTTCTTGTTGACAACGATTTTTCATTTGCTACAAACAGTATTACGTTTTGTTTTAATATTACTATTGGTAGGTGCCGTAATAATAGATGCAATTACTGCTTCCTAGCATAAAAATAAGGAAATAGTATTCTACAACTTTCAACTTATAAGTGAAGAATGTATTTTTTAAATCATAATAAAAAGAAAATAATTAATGTCCTTACATACATTATTTTTTACCACAATTAAAGATAACTAATTTCATCGAACGAACGCAACAAGAAATTTAAAACCGCAATTGCAGCTTGCTCTAAATGCTGCACTAATCATCCAGCTTTAATTTTGCCAAAATTAGGACTATTAGAATCTCTGCGTGAGAATTAATGGGATGAATTGATGCTTTTAAGATAATTTTGGTATTTTAATATCGCATATCAAGCTGATATCATTTACGGGTATCTACATGCTTATTTATGATTACAAAAAATGTAGGCGATTTCACAGTAGGGGCTCGATGAGTAAGAGATTCTTTATCCTCTAAAGACTGTTTGCTCCATAATGGCCACATAAAGATCGGAAACGCATACAATTTCTTCACAAGCTGTAAGTGGTTTATTACGCAAAGTTGGCCTATAAAATTTGCTTCCAACTTCCGACATCATTAATTTTAATGAATGCAGATGTCTGTAGGAAAATAATAAAAAAATTAATTCAAATAAAGAAATTGTAAAACAAGTTGCTCATTCAGAGAGACTGAAAAAAGAGAAACTTGCAACAATAACATTTATTTCGTAAATAATACTGATCTTCATCTAGTTTTAGTTCATTTGGTATTTTAGAGTACAAGTTTATTAGTCCTTTCTTAACGGGCCACTCCTTTCCGTTGCAAAGGGGGAAAAACTGTAAAAAGTATATCATGATTTTGCGACATTGTTTCAAAGAATTTCTGTCAGAAATATCTGATGTGTACAGTTATGTTGACAACCAGGTTAGCTTTTCATTTTTTTTGGTAAAATTATTCTTTTCCTATCTTTTTTAATACCTCCATATAAGAATTTTTTTAAAAAAACCTTTTGATTTATTTCCATTCCTTATATTTATTATTATACTTCCTTAAATTCAATAGTTTCAGCATAAAGCATAGCATTTCTTTAGCTGGTTACTTACATGCACAATTTCCGCAATCGAACACTGATATAGGATCGATATTAAACAATATTTGATTCAGTATTCAGAGTTTATAAAGGTACATGAAATTTTTAAGAAATATTACGGCTCTCTACAAAGCTCGCCAGTTTTGAAATCCCAGAGACAGAATACGCACATAGTACATAAAATCCTAATTGGAACTTCATATATCCAAGATAGAGTGTCTTGCTGTTGGTTGTATTAGTTGTTGTTGTTTTCCGCAAAATAACCAAAATTATTTGCCGCAGATTTATCCCAATGCATGAATTTACCTTAACCATACAGTCAGATATTCGCCGTGGAACAACTTCCACATAAAAGAATCGGGGAACAAGGAGTTCTCAGCACTTCTTCCGAATTACATCACCTGTCTCGTACGGAAGTCTAAAAATAACTGTCCAAAGGTGAGGTGTCAGTTCCCCTTTCATGGGCATTTACCAAGCAGTTCCTACACGTTGGTGGTCCACGTGATAGTCCAATGTGAACGTCCCTTCACTCGCTCAGCCGGTTGTGACGTAACAGTGACGTAACATCTCGGGGAATAACCTAGAATATTTTTCTACAGGAAATACGCTGCTTCTGAAGATGCCGTTTTTAGGCCATATGATGAGTTGAATTCATTAGGGGTTTGTGCAACAGCGCCTAAGGGAACTGACGGATCCAAAAATTTCGCCGTTGCAATAGCAAAGTAGGTTTTGCGCTAGATAGCGATTACGACACAGGTGTGGTAGGTGTGGGTTTGTTTTTGAAAACACAGGGAAGAATAATTTTAGAAATTTTTTTCGAAAGTTTGAGACACCTCTGTACACACGTTGACGGAAAGGAAATTAGACTTTTATTTTTCAAAAGTGATTAATAAATAAGGATTTTTCCTTATTTTGAAAATAAAAGCTATATTCATATGGACAGGTTTATTTGCTATTGTTATTTTAATTAGGTTTTCTTACCACAGTCATTATATAAGTATTGACTGTGGTGGATTCCTCGTGTCGCAAGATTAATTTAAGAATCTTGATGGCTATTATTATTTGTGGATGAGATATCTAAAAGCTATACTTAAAGCAACTGAGGGTTTTTCCTCTCTTTTCATGTCACTATAGCCAATAAATTATACTTTTAAACGGTCAATAAATATTCTTAAGTCAATATTTCAGTGTTAATCATATGCTTTTACAAGTAAAAAATACATCAAAATTACATAACAAAACCGATAAAACTTCATTCTAGAGATAAATTAGCTAATGTATTATGCAACGTTTATTTAGTAATCTATTTTACTATTGTGAAAAGTAATTCCTTTCTTTTCTTCCCGTTATACTTCTAGTTACGATTAATTCTACATTAGTATTCCTTAAAATAATTTCCGTTAAGTTTCGCTTTGATTAGAGTTCACGCACACTAGCTGAGTTATTTTTTAAGTATTTTATAAATGCTTTATTAAAACATTTTAAAATTAATAAGATTACGTACTTTATTACTCCTGTGTGTAGACTACTAACAACTTTTTCTTCATATTTTATGACTAACATTAAAATATAGAGCAGAGCAAATAAAATAATGTAAAAACAATTTAGGAACACCTTTCTGTGTATAAATTAGCCAACCAACCCTAAAAAGCTAATTATTGTACAAAATCATGCATATTAGTAACAACGATTAGATATATTTTTAAAAATAAGATTGCACGCTAGTTGAAACTAAGATAGTTTGAAGTCAACTAGCAAAAATTGATTTTAATTTTATTTCCGCTATTGTATGCTTTTAAATTTTTCTGTTTTGAAAAAGTAATCACTTTTATATCATTAATGCATCCTGGCAGATGAAGAGACTTTTTAATTTAAATTTTTGAGCATTGCAAAATGTGATTTAAATTTCAATATTTTTCAGTTTATTTTAAACTACACATCTTTCGCTTTCAACAATTGATTCAAATTCATTTTTGAAGCAAACATTCAATATAAGGGCTGTCTTTAAAGGCACACATAAAGGTACTTGGATGTATTCGATCATTTTGATTATTACCCAAATAAAAAAAATTATCTTAATCTTCTCACACAAGAGCGACTCCTCGGCAATAAAATGAAATCAGGCCGACACAGTTTCGGAATCAGTTTTTGCTTTTACTTTTAAATTCCACGCCATACATTGTACATTTGACTCGTTACAACTCCTTAATGTAATTAAAAAATTGCGTGCCCAGCATGCAGGAGGAAAATTTCTCCATATTAAGACAGACGGATAATTTTTTCGACCAGGCGGAAGATGAAAAGTTACAATCATTTTCCTCGGTGAAGTTTCTTATCAAGAATTAAAAGCAAACTACCTCTCTCTTTTGGAATTTGACACCCGTCTCATGCTACGCAACTCGTGCTAGAAATCTAATTGCCTTGAAGCAATCGTTTAAAGTTACAATTCCCCAAATTAATAACTTACATCTATTAATCGCTTGACAAAGCATGTTGACAGAAAAGCGTGCCTTACTGACACGCTTGATAAAACCTCATGCTGTTTACAGAAGATTCGTGTAGTAAACGAAATATAACTAGTTATTAATATATTTGACAGTTCCGCCGGTGTATAGGAAGTACTTTTTGGCCTCTCTGGTAGACTTCCGTGTATTTGGTGCAAAATAAAGAAATTTGAGGAAAATTAGCAAATATTGTTATCGGTATATGAGTAAGTTATGAAATTCTATATCACGTAAGGGTTATGTAAACACTTTTGGGATGATTAACGGTTTTACATAAATAAGTTCTTAGACAACCTAGTTTTGCACGTTGAAAGAAACAAAAATGTATAATTACGAAATCGATCGTGGATATTATTCCAGATATCTTTTAGATTCGATTGTCTATGAATTTTTAAATATTTTTTTTATTTCACAAGTTTATAAGTAAATTGATATATTTTTAATTAAATTGATCAAAATGGTAAGTATTGCATTATTAAACGGAGGAATTCATATACAAATGAAAAGAATATAATTAGAGTTAAAAGTTTAGAAGACAATATTAAAATTTTTTAATTGATTTAAAATATTCACAACGTAATAAACTCAGTGCTTGAGAATATTTTTGTATAGTACATTAGATTTTTTTCCAGTTATTTTCTCTGCATCGGCAACATCGATTCGAAAGATTTGACAAATAGTGCAAAGATTTGAACAATTGATTTGACAACAAAGCATTTGACAAACAAACATTAACAACAAAAGATTTGACAAATTAGTCGGAAATGATTATTTCTTGTTCTGAAAAACTTTTTTACTAAATTAGAAAAAGATATTGTAAATAATTAACTAATCACATTCTTGTTATATAAAGACACCTAAATATTGCAGTGAAATAATAACTTAAATATTGATTAAATCTTTACTTAAAAAACTTAATGGATAAAAATGTTTTAAGCCGCTATCATACTTTTATACATTCTTAATTATTAATGAACTTTATGTAATGGATCTGAAGCGCAGTTATTTAAAATTGGATTAAACTGGTAAGATTTTAAAACAAATCATTCACTCAATTTCATAAATTCATACCAAATACATACAAATATCGCATGTTTCAAAATTTCTGATAATTTTTCTGAGAAACAGGAATCACTATATACCATATTATTATCTGTATTACTTAGTTTGCAACTCAGCATGTTTTTATCTGCGCTTTTAAAGATCATTCAAAGTATAAGCATATCTTTATTTATCTCATGACTCACTTTTCATTTATGAATGCTACGAAAATTAAATGTACTTAGGTTTATAAATTAAATTTATGGCATAAAATGCATTTTATATAAAATATATAATAAAAATGTTTCAAAACCTCTCTTTGATTAGCAAATTCCTCCTTTTTTAGTAATTAGGAAGACCATGCAACCATTTTTTTCACTTGAGTCTGAAATAGCAACTAATTCATCCCTTTTCTATATTGGGCTTTCTCACATTGAATTCTTTCAGTAAAGAATAACCTGTTTCTTTTATCACAGTACACACGCACAAAAAAAAAGCGATAGCGAAAATGTATAACCAGATTCTTTCTCTTTTGTCCGTAATTTTTATAAATAGCCTTTCAACTTCCTGATGATTCAGATGAGAACAATACCGAGTGAAGCTTTCTTCATTCTTGTAAGAAAAAGAGAATTTCGAACGCGCCTACAGTATTCACGAAGTTTAGAAGCTGGCTATTTTAGATTCTCGTGCTTTAAAACAGGGATAATATTCTTTCCATGCAATCGTAATTATGAACATGAAATATAAGGTTGTTATAGGATCTAATCTGAGTCTGAGGTTGTAATGAAAATCTCAACTTGACAGCTTCAACTGACGTCAAAATAGCGAGAAAAAGAAAGCATATAATATAGGTGTAAAGATTTCGTGACTATAAATTCCAGGAGAGAAAAAAAAATCACAAATACCTTGTCTAAATTTATTTTAATGTTTCCAATAAACGGGTTGGTGATTTTTGGAAATAAAAGACATCTCAAATTATTAATGAAACTTGCAACAAATAAGATAAAGAAATATAAAAACTCTCTAACTAGATTCCTTTAATATTTCAATCTTTTAAATGAAATATATATAGAGAGAGAGAAAAAGTAACTTACTTACTTTTAAAAAAAGCTGATATAATTTAAAAAGAACAAAATAGAATAAACAGGTATTTGCATTTCTTAAAAAACAAGCAAAAAGTAAAAATGATATTCATTTAACTTTTTGAAACATTGCTAATTTTCAAAACAAAAAAGTATATGACGCTTTCAAGTAAATTCAAACAATCAGAGGATAAATTTTAAAATAATTATTTTCTAAGCTTTCATTCTTTCATTTTTATTTAAAAGATTTACGAATTCTTTTTGCAGTTAATTAATTCATTTTTATTAGTTAAACTGAACTTCTGTTCATGGTAGGAGAAAAATTTCGGCTTAAAAATTATTTTTAAAAAAAATTCTTGCGTCCTTATAGTTTTCCACTATTTCATATTTTTAGCATCGATTTGTATACGACTTTGTTTTGTATAATTCAACTACCTAAAATCATCAATCATAAATTAACTTCACGAAAAAAGCGTTCAAAATAATTGTATTTTAAATTCATGGATTAAAATCGCATTCATTTTGTTAAAGATTCATCAAAAATGCATTGCTGATTATTACTTACACAAATTACATATACAAACTGATCCTTCAGGAAATCCACATTTTTAAATAAGTTATTTTTAACATCATTTATAATTGCTTAGTTGTTTTGGGAAAACCTTTCAAATTGAAAGCAATCATTCTTATATTTACCTTCAGATTGCTATTGTTATTATATCGAATCATATATTGCAGAAGAAATCTAAATTTCCTCCTTAATGTGTTTCAGTGTCGCCTGAAGGCAACTAATCATTCTTCCCCGATAAGGAAAAAATAAACTAACCTTCAGAGAAGAAAACTAACGCCGCGCTGAGATCAGATTCTTTTTTATTGTTAAGATGGACCATCAATACGAAATGGATAAAATTCTGGAGCATTTAATAACTCCCAAGGTTCTTCGTCCCACTGTTGACGACCTTGCAATATACCAACAGCAGGGAGGAGATGTAAGAATGTTGTCTGAAGAAGGTCTTCTTCAAGCAGCAATTAGCCGAATCCTTTGTTTATGTTTTGCTTCCAATACCAGATTCAAGGTGTTTTCCGGTTTCCACAAATGATGGAATCTTTGTTTGTATACGAAAAAATTCCAACTTTTGTTTCAGCGGAGCTACTTAAATTAATGATATCTGTGACCTTAAACATTCCGGTTGTTTGTGTTTTTAAAGGCGGTACAGAAGATGCGGTACAAATGAACTTCCTCGTAAGTTTAATAGCTGTGAATTGTATTATAGCAATTGATGTTTGATGATCAATTTGAATAAATACACAAGGAAGACATGTTGTGTCTACAACGCAGAGTTACAGTTCAAAGCAAAAGCTAATTTGCTCTAAGAGGTCATTTCATCTTTCCATACATGGAAACAAAACTACAAGAAAGATGTTTTCGATCATGACCTTTGGTGCGTAAATGGTAATGCATAGTCCCATTGGTAATTAAAAGTTCATGACTATGTTGGCTTGTTCAGTCACTACCAAATAGAGATGTTTCCATTTATGGATTTATTGTAGTGGCATTTACCTTCACCATTCTCAATTCTAATGTTATCGAAATAATTTATAGACTTATTTACTTCAGAGTTTATTTTATTATTAGAATATTAATAACATAAAAATATCTCGAATTTTGGAAGGTATTCCAGTTAAAATAGTATAAGTGTCCTTCGATCAGTAGAACTTACCTCTTCTAAAGTTTTGCATGTTCTCAATCAATGTTGAAGCAAATTTCTTAATGAAACGAATGCTTGATTCAAATAATATCTAAAAGATATAATAAAGGAATTTTTCATGAAATGCGTTTGCTATAAAATGACTTTCACTTTTAATAAAACAAAAATAATGCAAAGCATTCTTTAATCCCATAATATGACAATTCTCTTTGCATAAAAATAATGTGAGCATCAACCATTTTCATGTCTATGATTTTTTTATAAAAATTCCTATCAATAAATTTAACAGCGAAATAATAGTATTTATTTCGTAAGTAAAATATATTTTATATTTTTTATTTTTCTTCTGAAATAAACCATTGACCTATAAATTCCATTTTACCAAATGCATTTCTCGAAAGGTAAATATAACTATGACCGAAATGATATATCTATATCACAAATTTCTCTTTCAAATAAACATTTGTTGTTGTTATTTTTCACGAAACAGAACAGGGACTCACGACAACGTTTCGTAAATGGGTTTTTATCGACCACTACTTCTTGCTGGGTTTAGTTTCATAAAAAATGATAACAATAATCCCTTGGAAAGATGAGTAACAATTATGGAAGTAAAAATCGTTTTCTGGAAAGCTGTATAAAGCTTAGAAATGCGAAAGTACATAAAAAGAGACAATAAATACAACTAAACTTCTCTTTTGTTCATTGTTAGACAATGCTATAAATCAGCATTAGAAAAGGTATTCAAAGCTGAATATCATACAAAACATCTATGAATAATTTTTAATATTCACGATCAGGAGGAACTGTCAATACTATTCTGAGATAAATATAAAAGGGTACACTAATGTAAGTAATTTTTTTATTTTGTAAAATAAAATATATAAGGAAGACAGACGACCATAAGAATGCATATTTTCCAAGATTTTTTTAAGATTACAAAAGTTACTTTTGTGTTATAATCCAATCAAAAGTTCCTTTGTTTTACTATAATTTCAATCTCTGAATATTCACTGGATAATTTTATTTTTAAAAGATTTTTGTTTCATTATTTTTTATTTTTTATCTTTTTTTAAAATATTATTTTGATTATAAAATAAACGAAAAAATAATACATGTTTATTTTATAGAAATATAATTATTATATGAAATTTTAAAACATAAAATTGTATATGCAATAATTCTCAACTTAGTTAAAGAATCTTGTTAAACTTACTCTTTATTTATATTCATCAAATGAATATCTGTTTAGAAAATATTGTACTATACAATTGAACAAAAATAATTTGATTAGTCGTATTCAAGATTATCACCTGATTTTTAGTCGCACGAAAATCAAGGGATAATCTGATCTTTCTAGTCGTAAAAGCACAAAATATCCGGCTACCTCTCAACGAAATGTCAATCACAGCATTAAAACAGATGATTAACAAAATTTATAATCAAACAAGACAAAAGAATGTAGAATAAATGCATAATGATGACGCCAGTTAATTTCACAAATTCCTTGAACTACTTAAATCGCATGTCATTCTTCTAAAGATGATAATTTCTATTCTACGTAACCAAAGCATTAATTTCTTCACTAGTTTTTATGAGAAAACCACCATAATTAATTAACAAAAAAGAGCAATAGCTTTAGATTAAGAGCAATTTCTTAAACACAAGAAACTAAGGAATGTGCTAAATCGGCTTAATATTTTCTGTGAAATGAAAAATTCCACTCTTTTTCACCCAAAGAATGAGCTCAGAGAAGCATCTCATGGACAAGGCAGTCTTGACCTATATAGATTGGTGAGGGGTTGGGGAGAGAGGAGGAGTCCACTTAATAACCGATGCGGTGGTGGCCAATTTACCAGTTTCGGCTTGCGACTTCATTTTCGAAACAAGTTTTTCGACATTTTAGAAGGTGAGAAATAGCAAGTGATTGAATGTGGACCTAAGCTTCTCTTTTGTTTTTACTTATTGTTTTAATGGATGTATCTGTGGAATATAGATCAGTTATCTTCTCCAGTAGCTTCTCATATGACAGAGATCGTGTTATTGCTTGCTCATTCTGGTATCCCCTCATTATACTGAGCTCCTTTTTTTCATACAACTTCTCACAGCACGCAAATCTTGCTGTTTCTTTATTTGCTTAATTAAATTTCCGCAGTACATATAGGTGGTTATTCGTTTTGTTTTTTAAAAAATTCTGATTACAAACTGAATTAACTCTTTTTTTAAGCACAATAATTTCTCAAAGAACGTAAATTTTGTGGATTTTCAGTTATTCATTGTAACTTTCCACTGGGTGCATAACATTATCATTCTTCTTATTATTATTTCGAAACTGTTGTTTTCAATTTCTTTTAAAAGCTACTTTGGCTACCAATATTTCTTTCAAAAATGGGTAAATGTGGAGTTTACGGTACGCACCTGTTTCTTGCCAATTTTTCTTGGTGCAATTTCATTTGCCGTCGCCAAATACTGTTATGGATGCGCAGTGCGATTTTTATTGCTCTCTTGCGCATGCGTCACTGAAAACGAGAGATTGAGCACGCAATGCGTACGGCATTTCAAGAGTGTACCGCGTAAATTTTTTTAACTTAAAAAAACATCATCGGCTTCGCTTTCAGCATAGCAGCGAACTAGAAGCCTCGCTTTTTCATTGAATGTTAGGCATCTAGGTTTTTTAAAAAATTCCGAAAACTACAATTTCCGCACGCAATGCCTGCAGCATTTCAAGCGTTTACCGGGTAAATTTTTTAACTTAAAAAATATCACCGGCTTCGCTTTCAGCATAGCGGAATACTCGTAGCTTCGCTTATTCATTGAGAAACGAAACACACAGAATAACATACACGGTACTGAAACGATATTCAATCCGAAGAATTCCAAACGAAGTTTTATGCAAATTTGAATTTATCGACCAATCGCATCGAAGAGTTGAACAAAACAGTCCAATTGAAACGTGGCGCAATGTAGCCTGATAAGCAAAACACCGATGAACAGATCAATTTGTGTGCATGCGCTTGTCAGTCGTTAAAAACATCTAGACGCATCCAAAACAAATGTTCTCTCATCGCCGTTCTTGGCGGGAAAGAGTTGGCGATCCTAAGAGGAACGAAGTAAGTGGGTATTGTAAACTCCACATAAACCCCAAAATGTTCAGAATAACTTATCAAAAAGTATGATTTTTCTCAAAACTGAAGTAAGCATTATTTCTTACTGTATAAAATTAATCATTACTGCAGTTGCATACATGAATTCTGGGGAAGCATAAACACTGGTAAAATTGGCTTGATTCTTCAACTTTGCGTTGCAAAAATAACTCTGAAAGCTGCCTTTAGTAGAAGTATTTTAATAAAACTTTCCAAATAAACCGATTTCCTTTTTTACCATTAATTCATGCTTCAAAGGCTTGTTTTCCGATTTATAAGGTAACCATTCTAATTCTAAAAAATTTCAGAAATATTGTTCTATTGAACTGACTTACAAACATTTATTGTCTCTTATTAAATTGTAGAAAAGAAAGTCTTTTCAAGATATATGCAACTTAGTGGCAACACATTTCAAGTGTTATTTAAAATTTCGACCTCATTCTATTAACCTGTAGGGGTTATTGCCCAGTCAGCAATTTATTACAAAATTTCAAACGAAAATGTGTAACTTCTGAAACCTTCCATCAACATGAATCGCCGAATCATCCGAAAATGAATAATTAACTTCACGATTGGAGATGTTCCGATTGCTTAATAAAATACGTCTTTAGCCACAGGACGTGGGTCGTAAGAGTTTCATTTACACCGTGAAACTTTTGAGGCTGCGAGGGCAACTGAGATCAATTCGAAAGCGACACCTCTGGAATCGGCAGAACAAACAGTAATTTAAATAAAGGGAGAGAAAGAAACTCGCAGACGGAGCTGAAATCGAAATTATTACAGTAATAAATACCTCTAACACGTGACCGGCGTTGACGCAAATGTGACAGAGGTCAGGAAAAGAACTTCAACTTCAACCTCTTCGGAAGAAAATAAACTTTTTTTCTTTAACGGTTTTCCGCAACGACGGAGGGAAAAAGTGCTCGATGGAAATTGATTTGACATTCGAAGTCTGCGAATGCTGCTGGAAAAGAACATGAGGAAGAGAATGTGTACCTTTTTAGGTCAGTAAACGGAGATAAAAAAAATGCATTGTTCTGCTCGAAGACATGCTTCAAGAGAAGAATTTACTTTTCCCAAGAATTCTCTTTCGATGAAACTTAAAATACAATTTCAGTTAAATTCCGGTTACTTATGGAATTTTCTGTTTCACTTACGGGCATTTGATGTTGAGTTAAGGTGTTTACTGCCAGTTAATTTTTTTTTGTTTGTATCTAACACCGATTCGAGCATAGTTAGAACCTTTCCAGCACGTGGTTAAGTGATTAATAATGTTGCTGTAGCAATCAGAGCCTGTAAGCAGAAAAATGTGAAGGTTGTAAGGAAAAATCAGCTTCGGGTTATCGAATGCAATTATCTCGACATTATCTACGTTGCGGATGCTAATTATGAGGTTGATCACGTAGTTCTAAACAGTTTGCCTCTCAACGTAGTGCTTTCGCTCGCAATCTTATATCTGTCGCGGTATACAGAACAGCCTATATTTCATGTTATTATTGGTTAATTCAAGTATAACTTTGTAGATAGTTCATTTTCATCGTAATATTCACACGTACGAAAATGAGAAGAAACCCAGGATATCTGTAATCAAGTATTTTATTAGTTTAAATAATTTCGTTTTTCCCATAAATGAAACGAAATAATTTTTACCTACAATTAGTGTTCAAACAATATGATAGACGTTCTTAAACATTTTAGATGTTGATTAATAGTCATAATAAATTTCTCATAATTTAATTGTATCATTCATGTCAGTGGCGAATCCAGGGGGGTTGCAGCCCTCCCCAGAGCTAAACCAGAATTCTTTATTTTATTTAAAATCATTACAGCTGTTTTTTCTTAATCTCCCTTTTAAAAAAGTGACAACATTTCTTCCTGGCTTTTGACAGGCTCGAAACTTTGCCCACTTTTGTAGTCATTCCACTCGTATTTGTAGCGTTGACGCGGTCAAAAACATGTTTTTTCTAGTTATTTCATTGCGTTTTTTATTAAATTATCGAAAATATTGTTGTGTAAATAATTGAATAAATGTGTTCTTTGGGATTCTTATTGTCAGGTGAGTAAAGCCTCTAAAGTTAAAGTGTTTTGGTTTACATAAGCCATGAGGTTTGGCATTCGTCATGACGATACAAAATTTTTTATACCTCACCCCCCCAACCCAAATCCTGGATTCGATACTGATTCATGAAATTCCTAGAAATGACTTTGCGTAAATTCATCTTTTATGCATTAGGCTTACCGATATCGTTTTCGGAAAAAAAATAATTTTAAGTTGCTTACGTTTATTTTTTACAAAATATGCTTTGTATGCAGGAAAACGTTTGTACTTTTTGTCGATTCATTAAATCTTTTTCTTCCGTCCAAAAGAAATGTTTAGAAGTACGTTTTAAAATGAAATTATTTAGATAATATGTAACTCGACAAACAAATTAAATAAGCGTGTAAAACACACAGTCAAAAGTAAAGAAAGATATTATAAATGATCACAATCACACTAAGACGAGAGAATACTTGTTTACATTTTCTGAAGTTGTTCAGAAGTAAACTTAACGGTGTAATTTTCTAACTGAGAAATAATAGTCAATTAGAATACATATATATACTTCAGTTTTAGTTTCAATGTAAACCATACCTCTCTCCAATATAAAAAAACTGATAAATGGAAACTGACCATTTTATCACCAAATTTATATTAATCCATTTTTTCTATAATATATTATATCATATAATGTCTATTACAAGCTTATTATTATAGTGGGATGGATTCTTCCCATTATAATAAAAAGTTAAACCTCTTCCTATAATAATAGCTAAACTTAGTTAAACCTTCTCACTGTCTTGCTTATTTGTTCAATGAATGTGTAATAGTGGATTAAGATAAATGTATATATCTCTTCCGAAACTGGAACCAAAAGAGGTATTGTATTAAATTATTAAAATAAAAAATTAATGAAAATAGAAATTTATGTGAGAAAGAACTCAAAAAATTAAAACAAAAAAGAGGTTTCTATCGAGTAAATTATTATTATTATTCGAATCACATAATGTTCTAATATAAATATATCCTTTACCGTCGCTTATTCCTAAAAATTCATTTTGTAGCAGATTTAGCTCATAAAATCTCTTAACTTCATGAATGTTAAAAAAGTGAATTTTTTTGCTTAAATATTAGTATCATCACTAGTAGCATAATTTTCATTCTCATTTTAACCCCAATTGATGTATTTAGATTCTTTCCAATCTCTTTTTTTGGTCCCCCTAATAAATAATTTTGAAATAATTAAAATTTTCTTCGCATTATGTCCAAATTAATTTTGTGCGAGAGAATCCTTTCTCTTTCACCCTTTCTATTGAGATTTACTGGCTTACTGCCCTGGTTTCAAACAAGACGCAAATCCTACTGGCAGTCCTTGTAAAATCTAGGATTCCACAATGCACAGCAACCCAACACCTAAGAGTCATAAAACTTCTATACAACAATTTGGCAACACGAAACACACCGTGTTGAAATTCCTAATAGATCAGCTTGGGTGTAGTAACCTTCAGGGTTATGACACGGAACGTCGTAAAATGTTCTTCCATTCTACAAGTGAAAAGAGAAGCAGTTTTCCGTGGCCTTAGGTTCTAAGAGTTAATCTTACCAGTTCCAACTACATCTCAATCTTCGTCAATCCTATAAAAAAAAGTAGGCCGCTATCACCCCCGTTAGAAGTTTATGTCAAAACTTACAGCCAAAACAAAATAACTCTCAAACCGTAACCTAAGGTCAAAACGCCAATAAGCAAAGAAGGCTTTTTTTCTTAATCCCGAATGGCATCCAATCGTTAAGCGACAAACTGTAACTACTAACTTATGTAAGAATAAAATGATGCCAACATCACTTAGTATTAATCGTTTCCGGTTCGCAAGGATAGGGTGTTTTATTATCTTCACAAAACATTTCTTGTTTGTTTTCAGAATGTTTTGTAATGACAAAAAAGCTTTATTCAAATGGTAATAAAAAAGTGAAAGTAATGTCAATTTCATGGATTGTGTAACATATTTATTTCTCATTCAAAGAAAAAACTTATTGGAAATCTTTTAAAAGTCGACTTGCATTAAAAATCATATAGGTAGGAAAAAAACAGACAGAAATAATAAAAAAAATGGCATTTATTTATATTTTCCATGGAAAATGTGTTGAGGCCAATTTTTACGCTGCTTCGAAGATTTATGAATTTATGAATATATAAACGGTAAAGCACGTATGATAAGAGCTTTCTCCTGTTGAATTTTTCTCCACAATCATTGAACTGATCGACGTAAAATGACACGGATAAAATCCATGCTGAATCTAAAGTGACATGCTTATATATTTTGAATATACTTGAAAGTTGAAGTGTTTCGTAACTTTTGATATTTTGAAACTGAAAAGAATGAGTTAACTGCATTTTGTAAAAAAAATGCAGCTGAAACTCTCTTAAACACAGTTAGAATTCAGAAACAAACAAACGCGAAATATTTCCAACATTTTAGAAATTTTAAAAAGAATGATGTATTCAATAGAAACTTAAACTATTCTTAACTTTTGATATTTTGAAACTGAAAGGAATGAATTAGCTGCTTTGTAAAAAATGCAACTAAAACACTCTTAGGCATAAAAATTCAAACACAAACATAAGCAAAAAAATTTTCAATTTTTTTCTGCAATTTTAAAGAGAATCATGTATTCAGTACTTTTTCAATGAATGATTCTATTCAATAGCAACTTAAACTATCCATCGTTACAGAAACATACATTACAGCTTAGCTGAGAAGGAGGCAAGTAGTGCTACGCTCTATGTAGCTATGACTTTCAAGTGTCTCGAAAGTATAATTTTGATCAATTTGTCTACGTTATACACTAACCCTAGTTACAGAAAGTTGTTGTACATCATTGCATTCTATCAAATAACATTCACAATATCGTATAATATCGTACAATATTGTATAATATTGTACAATATTGTACAATATTGTATAATAATATATAATATCGAACAATATTGTACAATATCGCCCAACGTGTTGTGCTATCTAGAAAAGCGCATATATTTATTTATTCCAGAAGCCGAAACTTTTACTTGGGCACCGAGTTTGAACTTTTTAGGAGAAAAGGAAAAATCTTACTTTTACTGTCAACATTTTTGTCTGTTTCCTTAAAAGAGTTAACATAAATAATAAATAAAAGAGAGGATCAACAATTTGTCTGCCAATATTTATATTTTTGAATCCATTCATTTTCTTATCAATTTAACTATGAAAACTACGATTTTTAATACTCTTGATCCATGAACTCAGGATTTGCTCTATTTATTCTTCCTAAAAGTCAAAACTTTCGTCAGTTTTACTTTAAAATAAAAATTAATCACTTTTGAAACATCACCCTTATAAGTTCCAAATTTATCTTTTTTACGTATCACTCCGTTGGAGCAGTGCCAATGAAGAGTAATGGAGCTCCATTGAGAAAAGTGCCAATGCACTTTTTTTCAACCTGAGTGTTAAAAAAAGGGATCTTCCTTTCATTGTGATTGATTACCTTATTTGTTAGATTAACGTGCCGTCTTAAAAATGCACGAAGACTAATTTTTGATTTTATATTAAAATTAGTTAAATGATTTCTTTATACATCGAATTTTAAATTACAATTTCCCTATACGGACGTATATTTGAAGTGTCTACTGTGTTTTTATATGTTGAGTACAAACCACACTGTATTTATTAAAGCTTATGATATTTTTTATTGACCATAATAAATCTATATTCCTGAGAATCTAAAGATTTTTTTTCTTCTTTATAGATCTCATTTGGATGGACAACATGTTCTGTACTGGCAGGGAGTTCAGACTTGACAGGTGCAGGTTTGACGGCTGGGGAGTACACGACTGCAATCACGCTGAAGCAGCAGGTGTTGTATGTGATGGACAGAGAGCTAGAGCCATTGCGCAGGGTACACCAGAAATATCGCCAAACGCCATACCTGCAGCCGAGAAGACAGTTATCAGGGTAAGGCAATACATTTTGGCCAAATCCTTTTCAAAACGTTCGTTTGATTTTGCAATTCTGAAAAATCAGTATGTAAGGAATGGTGATAAGGTGCATGGAAATGAATAGTTTGAAAATTGTTGTTGAGTAACAAAAGAGATAGGAAGACGTACAGCAATTAATAGTATTTTGGAGCTAATCTTCGCACACTCAAACAAAGCATCACAACATTTCAATCAAGGAGTTTCTGTTTTGAAAAGAGTTGACAGTTGGTGAACATTATTGAGACATTGGAAATAATATATGAAGTTCATTTCATATTATGAAGCAGTTACCTGCAAGATTTTCACCCGTTAATCTTCAATTTCTAGCGAAAAATAAACTGTCTAAGGCGCAGTCATAAGACTTTGAGAACGACATCGACAAATGATACAGTCATATACTTCTGTTCCTCAATACCTTTCCTATAAGTTTGTATAATAGTACATTAACTATAATAACATCCAACTACTTAAAGATGATAAAGTAAACATTTTTTATATTCCCCCGGTAGCAGGCAGATACTGTACAATATTCACAATACATATTCAAACAACATTGACAATATTCGCAGTATCGTATAATATCGGACAGTATTGTACAATAACGTACATTGTGTTATACCTGGGTCCTATGAACGACCATAAAAACACGTTCAGTCTAGTTAAAAAATAAAACTAAACGTTACAGTGCATACATTCGGAAAATAAAATTTGTTCCGTTTCGCTAAAAGCGTGAGAAATGGAGCAACATGAAATCTATCTGAGATTTATTCATAACTCCAGCCTCACTCCTTTCGCATTTCAAATGATAATTATTGCCGATTTTCACCTTCTCAGTTCAAAGGAAAAATTTTAAAAATATGTTACGAAAGAGAATGGAGTTTGATTTCAGAACAATCTATTGAACAAGCTTTAATTTTAAAACGTTTGATATCACAAGAAAGCATTTTCCGAGACATTAATCATCTATTTGTTATATGACAAGCATTTAACAGTTGACTACAATATAATCCTTGACATACAATATATACCCCACATAACGTGTCAAGGTAATTAGATCAGTGGAACTTTTATCGGATCAAAATCAAATTTTGGAGCAATCATTTTCCTTTCAAAATTACAAAAATATCGTTATCAGTATATCAAAATTACAATGAAAGCTATGTTTTTCACTAAAAGCATTTACACAATAGCATTTAAAAAGCGTTGCCATACTGCTGTGTGGAAAAAAGAGTGCAATTGCACTTTCTGTCATGACATATTAACAAATAAATCAGCCCACCATTGTTGTTGCACGTACTGAATCATAGAAAACCGCGCCCTCTGGCCTCTGATATAAAAGGGAGGTAAAGAAATCGCAATAATCTGAAAACTCATTATTTTGCTTCCATTTGTCATTCCGTCAGCACTCATTAATTTTGGAATAAAAATTCGTGAATAGCTGGCAAAAATGTCCTTGCTACCCATTGAACAAAATGGAATTCAGACAAAATGGAACAAATTATTTTTTCCTCTCATTTTTGCGAAAAAGGATTTTTGCGTAGGATTATGAACTTAGTGTCATATGAAAACAATATTCTACAATTGGAAATAAGTAGTAGGTATTAGCCCCTTTTATTTCTTTTGACTTCTTAGTTAATGGGTTCAGGAAAGGAATTATACGTGATATTTTTAGATTCAAGTTTCAGTTCCAAATGACTTTTCTTCATTAAAAAAAAAGTCTTCCATACAAACATTTTTCACGTGGATATTTTACAAAAAGACACTGCCATAACTTAGTGGATTAAATATAGTAAACTTTATTTAACTTACAGTGTTATTTAATTTTAGTTATTATGATATTAGCCTTTCCTTGTGGGTTGTACAAATGTTGCATTAGTAAACTTATTTTATTCTGCATACGATCTAGTACAGATGTTATACTAATAAACTATTAGGTTTCATGCCCTCACTCCATTGCCATGGTGACTTAGTGGTAAGGTCTCGGTTTCGGTACCGGAGGGTTGCAAACTGAAAATCCGATTCCACCACTGTGTATCTGGGCTTGATACGCGTTAAATCTGAGCTCTCAGAGGAATTAATCTGCACCAATTACCCTGATGATAATTTCCCTCCCTCCCTGCCCCATTGTATCACCATTTATGGATGATAAGACTTATTGTTAATGGAAGGAAGTACAGAATAAGGTACAGCCACGGCGGTCAATGGACAGTTTTTGTCTTTCGATGAATCAAAAATAGGGAAATGAGTTTCCTGTTTCGTCGTCAAAATTCCCATTTTAAAAAAAGATATTTTGAGATTTCATTTAGCAATTATCTTAAGGTTACAGCGACGGCTTCCATGCATTATGACAAGTTTGTCGCAACTGTAAAAATTCGTAGAAGCTGCGAAATGTTTTTGGTGAGTTAACGAAAGAGTATGGTCATAAAATGGCTCATTAATCTATACATAAAGAGTATGTTTCGCCTTCTCCAGTCACGTGATCAAAAAGGCCTAGAAAGCGTTTTAAAAGAATAACGAATATGAGATCAGAAAATCCAGGATCTAATCAACATTACAGAGGCATTTGGTAGTGAAGGCGATTCTGGTGATTTTGTAAAATTTAGTTTAGGGATGCTAGTTCACCTGTCGTCCTTTGATTGCAATTTAGCATTAGCACCTCCATCAAGAAACCCCCTCTCCCATTATAGTTTCAAACATGAGCGTCTGTCAAATGAATCATTCAGTTTTCTAAGTTGCTAAGATGATACATCATGTAATGATTTAATTTTTTAACTTTCTTTAAATATTTTTAACGCCACTTCATTTTTATTTACTTCTACTTCCATCGTGAGAACCGCACTTCTGCTTTCACTACGAGTCTTTTCCGGGGAGTCCCCATCTTCTGGGTACTTTAAGCTTTCTGCGCATTGTTACTTGCCCTTTTTGTTTTGATTTTAACTGCCGCGACAACGCACAGACGGCGTCGTTCGCTAATATGATCATGGATTGGATGGTTTGGACGTTTTAATTATTATCTCAGATGTTACAAATCTGATCGCCTTCAACATGAAATAATGTTCCTGAAATGAATAAGAATTTACTTTAATCGTCTGTGGATTTCATTTAAACTGCCTCTTCCACTCTTAACAGTTTGATGACATTATATGCATCTTTTATCTATTACACGACATTCCATTATGATATTATGACAATAACGAGCTTTCATGGATTATTTTAGAAACGCATTACAAAATCAGACTAGGCCATAAACTGGAAACGTTCATTCAGCTCTCTGGAGATATGAAGCATTTTATTATATTTCAGCTACAATCAGCGTCGACGCTGGTTCGAAATCCTACCTGGTCCAGCGCCAAGTCCGTGAGTCAAGAACTCATCATAAAGAGGAAGTGCGACAGCTTCTGTTGGTGAAAGCAATCTTGGAGCGCATTAAACCGGCCATTCATATCACAGATAAACTCTATAATTTGGAACTCGAGAAGAGAAAAGCGATAAAAATCCATGGAAATGAGCCAAACGGCTTGCCATGGTTGTAATTCCGTCTGGATTGAAAAATCAGAGGGACCCTAAACGAGGCTATCGAAAAGAACTATACCATAAGTAGATTGAAGCCTCACTTCGAGGGTAGTATAAATTAAAATCTGCTGACTGGGGAAAATCGAAGAGCGATTGACAAACAGCTGTAGAGAGGGGGAAAAGATCGCTCCACCTACCTTCGTTCAGAGTTAGCGTCCTTGTGAATGGCGTGACTGTATTTTTCGATTAAAATGGGCGGGGGAAAAAACCGGACTTAGGGCAAATGGCATGGCTATACTTCAAGTGAATGGCCGGCTTTAGGTTGAAATTTGACTTCGTTCCAATATATGGGAGGGGTAGGTTGCCTTCCCGGAGAACTAACAGGGGAAACTGGCCCACATTTGTGTTTCGCTTAGAAGAATACTTCCAGCAGCCAGTCCGGCAAATTCCTTCGTTGTGTACATTGGTCTATCATTTTTAAATAAGGCTGGTTAAGAGTATATCCAGGGGATAGAACCCATAGCCACCTTCTTCCGGTTGGTCCTCAACCATCCCTTAATCCACTGGTGGTCACGATATAAGCCGTATTTCTGAACTACGTTGTAGTAACATCAGTCATTTTGAAATCTAAAAGTCATCATCTATTCATGAATATTGTAAAATTATTTCACTGTGAAGATCGGCAATTCATGTTTTATTGTTAGATTCAGTATAAAATTACTCAGATATCTAATTACTCTATACTATATTTCACTCGTCATTTAAGTAATTCCAAGTTGTTCTTTTCAGTTGGTGACTGAGAAAGATTTGGCCATTCGATTAGTTGGTGGCAGAACGACAACTGAAGGACGAGTGGAAGTGCGCATGCCCCAAGGTTGGGGTCTCATTTGTGGTGACGGATGGGGCATTACAGAAGCTAATGTCGTCTGCAACCAGTTAAGACTGGGCCATGCCAAATCCTCCGTACAGGTGAGTTTAACGAATTCATGACAGTTCGAATTTATTCCATTTTTCTGGTTTTAATGATAAAATTAATTAGTATTATAATTCATTAAAAAGAAATTTTAACGTCAATCGGCTGATATGTCTTTCAAGGCCTAGTTACGATTAATATCTATTTCTTTTTGGATTGTCAACAGAACTGAAATTTATAGTGGGGTTTTTTTTTCTCTGCTTGGCCTAATCCCGACACTCTTTTGATACGCTTTTTCTACTATTTGACGTTTACAGGTGATACGCAACACTGCTTGGCTAACATTCCAAAACTTTAAAATATTAGTTTCATCTAAAAATATTAAACTAATTCCTTTGGGGCGGTGCTTGCCTTGTGGCTGAGTTCCGGTTTCGCGTTTGTAGGGTCACGGGTTGGAGACACGATTCCACGAAAGATCTGCCGTATATACCGGCATGGAGCACGTTAAATCCACCGAGGGTGATTATGTTATAAAACTAAACTAACACCTTTTATCGTTTAAAAATCATTTGAATACTTCAAAAAAAATTTGCATTATTCGCCTCTTCATGAAATAACAACTGGAATTGCACATATATATATATATATATATATATATATATATGATATTTTAATTTGTCAACTTTTTTAATTCTTAAATCACTTTTGACGACACCTCATTTTAATTACTTCTACTTTCATTATAATAAGCGCACTACAACTTTCTTTTCAAGTCACGAGTCTTTACCGGGAAAATTCCCTTTTCTGGGTACTTAAACTTTGTGCGCATTCCTATCTGCCCTTTTTCACTCCAACATGTAACAGAATAACAACATCGCGCTGCCTCGCGCGTTAACTCTGAATTTCTGGTCATGGAGCTTCGTAAGAGCTGAATTTTTTATCCATGAAGAAATATCCTGAATGACTGAATAAAAGAAGATTGACTCAACAAACGTCTTCTTCTTGACTCAGACATTCGACATTTCACCTTTAATCAAGATGTTACATGTATATATATATAAAATTATAACGAACTCGACACATTCTAATCCCCTCCTCACACACTGCTAACGTCCCAGACTGAAGTTCAAACCAGCGGGAGTGGCCTCCCAAAAACTTTCTCGTCTCGGCCCTAACACAGGTGGGAAATAAAATACACCAAAAACATCAGAGACGAATTCCATTCCCTGACACAGGTGGATAAAACTCGTGAATCGTTCGCGTCTTTTTTTTTTTTTACGTCGTAGAATGGCGAAGCAACCGAATATGCAGTCTGCACGCCTTTTTTTTTCAACCGATTGAAACGAAAATTGGGCACGGATCTACAATTAATATTAGCAGACCTCATACCAATTTTTATTTATCTAAGTCATAGGGGTTAGAAGTTATCGTGTTAACAAGCCTGCGATGATACAGACAGACAGACAATCAACGCGTTGACGGATTTGGTCCACAATTTGTTACAAACCTATATTCTTGACAATAAAACAGTGTACCAAATTTTATCCACCTAGCTATTTAGGTTTTTGAGTTATCGTGTTCACACGAACACGGACAGACAGATAGACTTTCCTAGGACGGATTTTGTCCAAAATTTGATAGGAGTCTACAAATTATATGTAAAGACCACATACCAAATTTCATCCCTGTAACTTTAATAGTTTAAGAGTTATCGTGCTAACAGACGCACTGACAGACATATTAAAAAATAGTGTTTTTCGGACTCGGAGAGGTCTAAAACGTGGAGATTCATTAAAATCTCGAGTTCGATTTTTTTTTTGATGATTACAATACTTTCTCTTTGTATACTTCGTATACGAGAAAGTAAAAATTTGATCACTTTAAATGACAGGATTCCTAAATGTTTATTATTTCGAACTTAGTCATCAACTCTGTCAATCTTAATAGGCTGAATACGTTATTGCGTTAACAGCAGTGGCTCTAGAGTTTGCCCGACGGGGGGGGGGGGCAAAGTCTGCCCGCCAGGGGGGCATGGGCTTCCCGCCGGGGGGGGCAAGTGTAATGAAAATGGTCTCAAATTTTAACCAGATCTTTATTTATCAACTAGTTGAATATCCCGTACAAAAATTGTCCCCGACAGGGTACAAAAATTTTCTCCGAGAGGGGGGCCCTGGATCCCCCGGTCCCCCACTGGCGCCACCCCTGTGCGTTAAATAACAGCATGGTAAAGTTTTAGTTATAAGAGAAGGAATTCAGTGAGACAAAATAACTGGTAATTTAATGTTATATATTATAAAATTTATAGGAATTATATTTTATATTTCCGCCAAATTTTTAAACCGTTGCTTATCTTATTTCAGAGCGGAACTTACGGTGGTCACCATAAAAATATGATCGTGAGTGGTGTTACATGCAAGGGTAGTGAGCACAATCTTGCGGATTGCGTACATGACAAGATGGGACAAGTGTTTTGCCCTGGCGAAGAAAACATTGCTGGAGTCGTATGTTCTGCAGGTAAGTGTTTATCAAAACAATCTTTAACGAAATATTTTTATGGAGTTCAAGCCGGGTACTTTTAAGTTCTTTGATTAGGTTTAAAAAATCCTTTCTGTTTACTTACTAGCAAAAGAGCATTTACTTTTGTAAAGAGAGGAGATAACCTTCGCACATCGTATGCACAAGGGGGTAAGATTTTGTCCGTCATGCGACAGAGAATTGTATTTTGATAGTAAAATAACAGCAAATTTTGAAGATATATTTTCGCTTTTAAAATGAAAGATTGATTAATTATTAGTGCGGATTGTTTTTAAATCTTAGTATCGATGCACTTTAAAGAATCATAACATTTTTGCCATGACTCTCAAATTTTCAGAATTAAGCACGTAATTGTATAGTATAAATTATTTTCAGAGTTTCATCAATAATTTGCATCATACCATTAAATGGATTTTTTTAACAATTGAGCATACAATGTATTGCAAAAATTTAAAGAATAATAATTTCGCTTGGAGCATTGCTTTTTATCAGAATTAAACTTTAAGAACTCTGAAGCAAATAATGTTCTTAACATTTTCTCCATCAAAATCCATATGGTGGCAGTAATGATCCAGTGACGTAGCGAGAGGTGGGCATGGAGGATTAGATGCCCCAGTCATCAGTCTTTTGAAAGGCGCTGCAAAGATTGTGTTTTTGCTTTCTTTCAAGTTTTTAAAACCTAAAAACGAATGAGACGATTTCGGGTGAAATATAAATGCTATGCCCCAGCATCATTTATCCAATTTACGCCGCTACAGTTTTTAACACAATTTCTGTGTTAAAACACTTAACCTTTTGTTTTGCTCAGTATAGACAACTCAGTGGCTCTTGCACCATAAAACCCAAAACGAAACTTAAAACAAATCCACGTTGACACCACCATGTGCAAAGAAACTCTGAGCAATAACTCTGAAATAAACAAACATTCCTTGCATTTGTCCTACAAACACTGAGTTACAAACGCACTTTCGGTTTCTCTCTCTCTCTATGAACTTCATGTTGACATCACCACGTGGAAAGAAACTCTGTGAGCAATAACTCTGAAATAAACAAATATCCCTTGCATTTGTCCAACAAAACCTGACTGATCAGTGCCTTTTTGGTGTCACTCTCTACGTGTTTTACAGCACCACGTGGAAAGAAAATATGCGAACAGTAACCCTGAAC
>BGPR01003216.1:93191-128468 GCA_013235015.1 Araneus ventricosus
ACCACTTTTCCAACAAAATCTGGCTGACCAGTGCCTTTTTGGTGTCACTTTCTAAGATGAACTCCGTGTTTACAGCACCGCGTGGAAAGAAAGTATGCGAACAGTAACCCTGAAATAAATAATGTCCCTAACACTTTTTCCACCAAAATCCGAGTGACCAGCGCATGACATACCCAACATTGACACGAGCTGGGTGTGGTTGCGCTCCGGTTGCCGAAAAGCCCTTCAGCTGCAAAGAATATTCTAATTAATAAGTACTTCTTATAAGGAGAAACCAGTTTCGGACATTTTCGCTTATTTTGTTTCTACTATGGCTGTTTGCCCAGCGTCTCCGAAAAACAATTTCACTCGCGATAATTCCCTGATCCCTGCCTTTCAAGTAGGGCAAAAGGGTTGGGAAGTGCTGTTTTTGTTTCGTGAAATTGTTTTCCAACCAACCCGCCGGTGAGGAATTCCACAGCGTTAGTTGGGGTGTTTTGTTATTATTATTATTCCCGATGGAAATTCGTAATGGGTAGGTGTCAAGAGTTACAACACAATTGGGAAACACGGACGTTGTTGTGATTTACATGATGGAAGAATCGATATCAACCTGATTATGTCAGAGAATTAAAAGAAACACAACAAAGAAAAGGAAATTAAATGATGGAGTCGCAGAAAAGGAACACGGGATGTGTATTGTTGGGAGGTTTTAATTCGTGTTATTAAATGAATTTTATTTATTAAAATTGCGTTTGTGAGTTGTTGCGAGGAATAACATTGTTGTTGATTTGTTTGGTTGATCTAATATTGCCCTGGAACCCCAAAAGATTTTGGAATAAAACTTGCAACGTGACAGTTAAAAAAAAATCTTGACTTGTCAAAGAAAATTTAAAACAACTCAAACGTCTTTAAGTAATCAAAATAAAAGCTAAGAATATGAGAAAACTGTATTTTTATTTCTTTTACGGCAAAAATAAACAATATCTTTACTAAATGCTTTTGACTGTATTTAAAGCGAAGTTAAACTATAAAGCATGTTGTGAAATACGAATTAGCTAGTCCGCGTAAAGTTTGGAATATCTATCGTATATTGTCCTACTACAGGCTACAAATTAAATTAATTTACAAGATAAACTACATTTTCTATTCCTGCGAAAATGTCCATAAAAAACTACGGTTATTTTCCTTTTAAAAACTCACTAAATTCTAAAAATAATCGAAACAAAGATAATCTTGATTCTATTTTTCCAGCTGGCTGAATATAAAAACTCAACATTGTTGACACACACAGAAGTACAAATATAACAGAAAGTAAACTAATATTATCAGGAAAACATCATATAGCTGTATGCCATTATATGATACAAATAACTGACAAAAACAGATATAACAAAAAAAATTTTTTAAAAATTCCAGAAGTTAAATATTAAATGCACACGTTCTATGAAAATACAAATATACTCAAAATATTTAAAGAATGGTGGAAAGTTCAAAAGCTCTCCAAAAATATTTTCATCATCATTTATATATCTGTGTAACAAAGTATGGCCATGAAATCGGAACAGATTTAACGTGGGGATTTTCCAAATAACTGAAATATCTAGAACACAAAATCAATCAATCAATCCAATAAAAATAATGAATGTTTGAGGTCAGGTTAATTCTACACATTGAAATTCGTTTTTGTTTTGGGAAAAAATCATGTTTTATTCATGATTGCTTTTAACCTAAACAGGATGCCAAAACTGGTCTGAAACCAGCTAAACAATAAAAGGAAGCGACACATTACAATAGTTTGCTGCAAATCTTCATTCCAAATTTCAAAACAAAATGGATTAAACATTTTTCCTCCTTAAAACATTTCTTTCTTGTTGCATTTTTTTTACGAGAAAATATAATTTGAAGTCAAAATTTCATCCAATGGAGAACTTTCAATTAAAACGAATCGTCTGCTTTTTAAATTATATTGTTAACACTTTATTAGTAGAAAACTACAGAAAATATTCCTATTCAAGCTGATTAGTAATCCTGTTTTGTTCGGTGAATTCTTAACTTCATATTTTCCAAATATGTAGTACTTTTCCGAAATACAACACTCAGAACAACATTTTTAATTTCTTTTTTAAACATGGGGAGCATTATTCCTTTAGCTTTCTCGGATTTTCACATAAGAAAGTACCTTATAACATGGTCAAAAATGATTCTCCCTATGCCATGCGATTAAACGTCTAAATTGCTAAAAATTAAAATGCTATAAAATATCCAAACTTAATTTTTCCTACATCATAATTTTGATGTTTTCCAATGGTAACTTCAGAAGCTTTTATTTGAAAGGTAAAACATTTTAATACCACTTTAAAATTTAAAAATTATCAAAACAATGATGAGAAATGCATAACAGCACTTTTTTTGGCTTCTGCATTTTTTAATTTTAATTATTACAATACACAATAAGTCGCACTTAAATAAATGCGTTAAATACTTTTACCAGAGAAGGTAGCAACATGCGAGTAAATAAATGCAATAACTTAAACCTATAGTATTTTCCTTAGACGTGAATGACAACATGCCTGTTAAAACCATTTTTGGAAGTATGGTACTTCTTGTGCAATTCCATAATATAGTGAAAAAATCGAGTATTCATTTTGGAAAAATGCCTTTTCCATTTTATGTATTTTTGTCCAAAACTTGATACAGATCTACAGTTTTGGTGTAAGGATTGTATATATCTAGCTTGTTATTCGTTCTTTAGTTATAGGTTCACATAAACACAAATATAATTCTAAAAATGATTTTTTTTCGTACTCGAAAACGCGTAGATTTATGAAGCCCTCGAAGTCGATTTTTTTTCGATTACACCACTTTCACTATGCAGTCGATGCAAGAAAATAAAAAAGAGATATGAATGAGAAATATTAGAGTTGATGTTATCTTAGTCTTATCCAATGATCTTGTTTGATTAATTTATGCTGCTTGTAGAAAATCAGAAACATGCTGCCGCATAAATAAATTAATCGCATACCTGTCCCCGAATCATTAATTTCTCCTTTTTGATGTCCTCATTGTTTCTGATACTGATTCCATATTCTGATAATGATCCATATTTTGCACTCTGATTCAAAATATAAGAATTTTGAATCGCCTGTGATGTGCACTAATAGCGAGGATGTAAACTTTTTAACGTAAATTGTTTATGAACTCTTGGCATAGAAACACACTTTCCCTAACAAAATGAAATCGGCCTGTCTTTAAATCTTTTAAACAAACCCAAATTAGAAATACCTTGCAGACACATGCGAACAGCAATCGAGCAAGATTCATTTTTAGGAATTTAAAATGTCAGTTGTTTTTGTTCGAATTTTGTGTCTTTATTTCGAATTTCTTTTTAATTCTATGAATAATTATGATCTCAATAATGTCAAGTTACATCACATCGCATCAAGTATCATAGAGTCGCATTTAATTGTTATTCAAAATCCCAAGTAACTTTACTTGATACTAAGAATCTTTGTTACAATAAATTTGCTAAATTCCTAAGTAGTTACTCTCGTGTAGTTCCAAAATTCCCATTCGAATAAATAATAATAATATTGTTTAGGGAATATTAGATAATTTGATATTTTTCTATTTCAAATTTCGATTTCACTCCAGTTATCTGGTTAATAATAAAAAATTATTATTATTATTTTATTGTAAAAACAACGCCATAAGCTTTCTTCTATACCAATATCTGTTTAATTTTAGAGTTGTTTCGTGTCATATTATATTAGATTACAACTGCTATGCCTGCAATATCTTTTTAGTTTCCACATTATTATGTTTAAGTATATTTTTTTAAATAATTACAAGTTATATGACTATGGAAAAATGCTAAAATCTTCTTTCTTCCAGCTTGCTGATTGTGTGGATGAAAAGGAAATCGAAAGGACGTCCATCGACAACATTCCAAATGGCTGAATGTATGCCCAGGAAGAAAAAACTACTCTTCCTTCCACTGGTCTTACGACAGAACTCGACCAGGTAAATTTGTTTCTTGAAGAGTGTTCTTAAGTTCTGCTAAATTTGAATTTTCGCCTTCACAAAATGAATTCTAGAGATAGTTTTGTAAAAAGCTTTCCATGGACTAAACCATTTTTTTAAAATAAATTATTTATAGTGCTCTGTCTGAAAATTACTATTCTTTGATTCTTGTAATACATTAAAATCAATATAAACTTGATTCACTCATAAAACGCTTCTTTTGGTCAGATTATAGTGGACTGACATTTAAAAATGTTTATACAGTTTAATAAACTATGGTATACATCAATACATCGCCAACTTTCAGTATGGTAGGACGATAATTAATCGATCGAGGGATCATTAAGACTTTTTCATTACTATCAATACTAGTGACCTCTAGCAAATGTAAACACTGAGAGTGCATGTGTTTTTCGCCCTTTACTAATTGGCTTTAAAACTGATATCAAAACGGTCACAATGTTTTATCCCTTATGTGCCCTTAGGATTAGCATGGCACTTTCTGCCATCTAGGATTCCCCTACGTATGCTGATGCCTCGAGTATAGATGCTCTTGTGAAGATTGTAATCAATAAAAATTCGGATGATCATTTCCTCTAATATTGAAAATGCGATATAAGTACTCGAACATTGTATATCAGCTTTTTTAATTGTCTTTGATAATTTAAATTGAGATATTTATATCGTATTCTTTTATATTCTAAAATTAATCTTTGTTTATTCATTACTTTCGTAAGTTCTCATAATAGCAATATTGTATCCAATATATATCTCTTCTTCTGACAAGATCATCGAGGTGGCTGTGGTAAGGGCCTCAATCATAATATGATTTTTCGCCCCCACCATCATCATTATAAGTGGTTTAGTCTTTGTGAACGACTCACGGGCATTGTGCATTTTTTCGCCCACCTGATCGGATTTGGTTTTTTAAGAAGCCGGACATAAACCAAGCTTTTGTGGTCACTCATGGCCAGTGGCGGAAAGGGTAAGTGGCGCAGGAGTAATAATGGGTTTTTTTATTGCCCAGGCATCACACAACGGTTAGCCAGGTGGCAAATTGTCTCCTGGAAGAAGGCTATTATGTTTATAACTCATCATAATGTTTTTTTTTACAAAGAACATCACCACAGTATGTCTTTATCTCCACGGCGCCCTTAATACTAACGCCTGGGCTATCTACCCCCTTGCTACCTCGGTCGCTACAAGCACGTCAAGATCTAAGCTTGAAATACGAAAATACGTTGATGAAAGGGAAAGTTAGTTTAAAAATAAGTTACTATGTGTGGATGAAACAATGCACCAAAACGCCGATACTTAACCTAGTAGGCAGAGACATGTTGTACTTAATCCTCTTTTTCTGAAATATTGAAATCCCGTGGTTATGGTGAAAATCTTTAGAGGTGGTGCCGTCTGAAGTGACATGTTCTCTTACAAGATCCACTACAAAGCAGCCTTGTATTGTTTCTGAAACGGGACGTTAATATAACTAAACAGATTAAATCTAACTGAAATACTGATGCGATCAAAATTTTGAAACGAATGATGTATAACAAATTTATATCATTTAAACATGCGAAAACGTGATAGAAAGTAATATTTTCGCTGTATTAAAATAAATAGAAATTAAAAAAATGCTTTTCCAAAACTTATAAGTATAGTAACATTTATTTCATCATTTTAGAAAACAGTCAACTGATTTATATTTTCAAATAATATTTCCGAGTAAAATCTCTTCTATTATGACGAGGCTTAAATAAAAGAATTTCAAAAAAAAATTACATGTGATGTTCAGCGTGCAACAGTACTTTTTTTTTAAGTAGCAGATTTCCCCATGTTTAAAATAACACTTGAAATAGGTAAATGCTTATGAATATAAACAAAATTTAGAAACAGCTAAATTGTGAATTTCAGCTTACAGTGCATAGGGGAAAATTTAGAGGATAGAAAAGCATCACTGACGTCAGAAAGTTGTCTATCCGACTTTCCAGAGAAAGTCGCATTTATTTATTCATCCATATTCAACAATTGATTTATTTATCAGTGGAAATAACCAAAACAATCCAAATTTCGATTCTATTTCTGTTTCGCCTAAAATCGATTTGTCTGTGTGAGAAGCATATCATCTATTTCATCCATTCCATCAACACCATTACAAAGCTGAAAACATCGTGTTATTTTATTCTACAAATATACATTGTCCTATTTACTCGTTGGTCAAATGAAACTGCACGGAAAAAAGAAACTTTGTATAAGTCTCTAAAGCAATAGTTCGCATTGTTTGATTCTTCTTTTGTTATTTTCACCCTGAGAGATATTCTTTGCATGCGTATTGTTTCACTTCATTTACAAACAAATGTTTTTATTATAGGATGGCAATACCTTCAAAGAAGAGTTCTGCGTTTCACCGCCAGGATCGGAAACTTTGGAACTACTGACTTCAGACCATTTTTGCCAAAACAATCTTGGCAATGGCACGCATGCCACTTGTAAGTTTGGTTTCTTTGTGTTTGGATTCCATTTAACCCTTTATAAGACCATTTTTTTCTAGTAGTGGTATAATAAAATAATTTAGGTATTGAGATTAATTTAAGAAAATGCATTCATTTAGCTTATTGGCTGACATTATTTTTTGTTAATCAATTTTATCAGTTAATAATTAATTACCAAGTCAGGACACTTCGTTATGGTTTGAGATAAGAAATTGGAACATCCAGGTTTTGGTTTCATCGAAACATATATTCCAACGGCCTTAGAAAGTGTTAAAGCATTTGTATGCTTTTATAATTATTTTTTATCTAAATGAGGAAATAAAATAAATAAAACGCCGAATCTCTTAAAATTAATCTTTTTCATATCGTTAGAATGATTTACATTTTGTAAAATACTTTTAAAAGGCTCATAAGATGATTAGTTGGAAAAATGCAAAAGAAAATATTCATAAAAAGAGTTGAAATACGTAATAGCCAAGAAAAGTATGTTTTATCGTTCCTCATGAATAAAGTATAAAAATTAATATTTTTCTGGCTCAAATCTGGAAATTCGTATGGTATCTTTTTTTTATATAGATTTTCTATTTAAAAAATGAATTCAAGATAGGAGAAAATGTGAATTTAAGATAGAAGAAGCTTTACTGGGAATGACTAAAAAATTAAAGGTATCTGTTTAATGTTGATTTATTTTATCGGTTTTAAATTATAGCACTTTAAAGCAAACAGTTTCGACTTAAAGAACATTAAGGAAATTTAAATTTCTTAATAATGAAAAGTGATCAAAAAAATTTTTTTAATTAATTTTAAGTTTTATTTAATACAGTTTTAAATTCTTCTAGTAGTTTCCAAGAGGCATCATAATCGTACAAGATGCTCTGCAAAATGGCTGCGATATCTTCACAATATTGTACTGTATTCGTGATATCGAACAATATCGTAGAAATATTGTACAATATCTTGCGCTAATAGAATAATCATCAGCAAAGTATCCATAGAGTCAATTCGCTTTTGACATGTATGACATGAGCATGAAATGACTCCATTATAATGTTTAAGACATCGAGTGAAATACAGGCGAACGGTGGTTTCTGAAGATAGGAACTAACTCTAACGGCCTTATTCACCATCCATGGTTAAATCCTGATCAGCGGTTAAAAGAGAATTTACACGAACAAGCGAATGCTGACCGAAATGATCAGCTGGATGTATCCCCTAACTGGCGAGTTGGCGAGAAATTCGTTTGGCTCGAAGGCTGAGGGTAATTTTAAAAATCGCCAACAACAGAGAAATTGAGATACTATGCCAAAATAGCAACCCAATAAAGTATACATTTGGCAATGCATTTCGGTCACCTTTCGCATTATTATAGCAGAACCATCATTTAACCGCGGATCATGGTTTAACCATGGATGGTGAATAAGGCCGTGAAAGTTTTAAAATGCGTCACTATCCAGTCCATCTACAACAAAAATGCAAAGAATACATTGAGCAACAGTCCCACTCTAACATGTTTTTTCCCCTTCCCCAGGCACTACCACAGCATGGAGGTGTTCGCACATTTCGATATCATCGACTCTCGTGGCACAAAAGTGGCTGAGGGACACAAGGCCAGCTTCTGCTTGGAAGACAATGAGTGCCACACAAACATCCCCAAAAAGTATGCCTGTGCCAACTACGGAGATCAGGGTATTTCTGTGGGCTGTGTGGACACCTACCACCACAACATTGATTGTCAGTGGGTAGACATCACGGACCTTCGACCAGGAACCTACTACTTCAAGGTCAGTTTCAGTCCACTTTTCATTTCTCTTATCTCCAGATGGAAAGAAATTGAACGCCTCCATATTCAAACAAAAGAAATACTCGACTGTCCTCGAAATATATCAGACGAACGATCAATTAAAATTCGCACTACCTTGACGAAATTTTACCAACTACCCTCGCAAAGAAAATGTATTGTTTTTTCACAAGACGTAAAATTTTATCTTTTAGTGTTTGATTGAATAATCCCCCATACTTGTACTGAAGACGATGACAGCTGCAGTAGCCAGAGCCAGGAAAGTTACGCATATGTGTCATTAGGCCTAAACAAATAATCCTGAATATGATCCCACTATATGAAAAAATAAATGGCATATTCGAACTGAATTTAGCTTTAAATACCTGTAACACAAAACAATATTTTGTAGAATTAGACTTATAGCTAAAACGAAAGTTGTTTGATAGAAAGTTTCATAGAACTCCTGTGGCATTAAGCTACATAGATACATGAATGTACGTCATTCAAAAGTGTTGTGGTTCTCGTACCTTTTCTGTTTGCTCTGAATTTAAGTTCACCTTGACTGTAGAAAAACAGATACCGAACAGAGCATTTGTTCAAAACCGTTGCGAAACCTGGGCAACAATCACTACAGCTGTTTTTTCTTAATCTCTCTTTCAGAAAAGTGAAAACATTTCTTCCTGGCATTTGACAGGCTCGAAAATTTTCAAACTTTTGTATCCAGTAGCACAACATGTTGCACGATATTGTACAATATTGTTCGATATTATGTAATATCATATGATATTGTACGATATTATATAATATCATATGATATTGTACGATATTATACAATATTGCGAATATTTTTCAATATCGTACAATATTGTACAATATCTTTGTGCTAGTGGGGTAGTCATTTCACTCGTATTTGCAGCATTGACGGTCAAAAGCATGTTTTTGCTAGTTATTTCATTGTGTTTTTTGTTAAATTATCGAAAGTATTATAGTGTTCTTTATGATTCTTATTGTCAGGTGAGTAAAGAATGTAAAGTTAAAGTGTTTTGGTTTACATAATCAAAAAGATTAAACATTCGTCACGATGATACAAAACTTTTTATACCTCCCCCCCCCCCCGACCCAAATCCTGGATTCGTCACTGGCTCAAAAGTATAATTGGTTGCATGTTCAAAAGCCTTTGGGTAATTTAAGAATTCGAAGAAAACGCACAGAAATAAATTAAATTTGTTTAAATTCAGGAAATTTATTATTAGCATATCTTTGAATTATAGTAAGAAAATAAATATTTTACTTAGCTACGTCTATTACACAAATATGTCTTTCGGGCGTCTCTTTAACATTGTATACTAATGGTTCTTATACTGCGGTACGCGTACCCCTTGGAAGCGTGCGACGCATCCGTGGAAGCACACCTGCAAACTCAGATCGTCAAATATTTTTATCCATTTTATGAGATTTATTGAACTGTAGAGATTTCTGATACAAATCACAGATGATTCCTGAGAAAATCTGAATTAGAAAGAAAAGACCCTAAGCATTGAAAGTCATATAAATACAAATATAAATCGTGCAATGTCAGTAAAAAGAAAAGAAAGAAAAAAAGAACTGCATTCACATTATTAAGAAAAACATGTTTTTTTTATCTATATAACTCTGTATTTAAGACTAAGGACAAAAACTGACAAAGACCAAACAATCAAATGTCAGGAATTAGAATCATTCAAATGCTGCTAGGGAAAGTATGATAAACTCTTTATTCTGGTACCTTCGTTCAAAAGTCAATGACATTAGGTGAGGGAAAAAAAAGAACTATTACCATATTTAAACAAATCTGTGTGCGAGCTTAATCTCTTTATCAAGTTTTAACAAAAGAAAACAATGGAATGAAAAAACCCTGCAAAAGCGAGGACATGAGAGAACCATTTTATCAAAAAAAGAAAGAAAATGGAATTTTCATTCTTTCATGTCCTCTCTAGATTAACAGAATCCCCCAGTCAGATCTTAGGTACTTTCTACCTCAAATGTTTCACAATGTGCCAAGGCCAAATACGAGGTCGTTTTACCAAATATGAACAAAGAACTGTTCTATTTGATGTTTTTATTTGTTTCGCATTTCGCCAACTAAAAGGGAAAGTTGAGATCGTTGATTACTGGGCATTTCTTTTCATTGTCAAAGTCAGAAATCCTTTTCGTGGTTTTTTATTTTATTATTTTTATTTCTCGGTTCTTTTCATTGTCTACTTTTCTTCTTTTTATAACTGACAGTTATAATGATTCGCTTCTTTTGTTTCAGTTTGATCTTTTTTTGTCTTCTTTCTACCTAATGCTAGAAAGGATACAGATTAGTTTTCTCTAAACTGCAGGGCCAAATGAAATACACTTAAGTTCCAATAGCACTTAACGACACTCACCTATTCCCGCTCTTTCACCTAGTGGCTACTTAGCAAAGTTTACAGACATGATTGCTCTTTATTAGGTTGTCCACCTTAAATGACCACCTTGACAATCCATTGCACGAAATATCTGAAAAGTTCTCTTTACAGATGGGCTAAATTGTTAAAAATGAATATTTCCCTTTTTAATAAAGTTTTTGTTTAGAGCAAGAATAGAGAGTTCCAGTTTTTTTTTTAGCTGCCGATGTTTTTAAAGAACGTTATTTTTAATTTACAGCATCAATTATAGAAATATCAGAAATGCTTTAGAAGCATTTAAAAAATTATATGATTAACAAATTGAGGAGTTATGCCAAAAATACAACGGAACATAGAAATTTCAGATCAAAATATTTTTCTTTCGATTTATTAAGATGATTATAACCAAGTATGTCAATACTTCATTGAAAAATAGGCTCGTAATGTTTAAAACATTTCTCCAGATTAAATTAAAAGTTACAATAGAAAAATTAAGTGCAACATGTAGAGGCATTAACAGTGCGCATGCAAAAATATTTTGCGACATTAATAGCAATTTATTCCACAAATGGAGTCGATATTCTACATGTATTCCTTGTCCCCCCCCCTCCGCAGCATGTGAATTAAAAGTTGAGAGCTGTTATGCATAAATAACACGAAAAAAAGATAATAAATCCTAATGTTTATCCATGGCAGTTTCTACGATAGTAATATGATTTACTCAATTCAAAATTCATTTCGAAAAACTATTGCAAATTTAACCACATTTCGTTCCAAAATATTCAACTAACCTGCGATTATGCTGCTGCCACAAATGCGATACAAGAACAGAAAATTGATAGATTCAAATCATAAGAAGTGCCGATGGATAGCTACCATTTCAAACGATATGAGGATCATAATTTATACCTACCGAAACCAAGAGCAATCAAACAGATAAACTGTGACATTGTGATAGATCCTAACAAGCGAAACGTGATGCGGTTGCATGTCCAGAAAAGAATCTGTCATCAAATGTTATTACAAACCAACTTCAGTGTAACTAGATTACGGAACACTTATATTCGATTTTTCTTATTTATTTCTCCCTTGCATTTGAAGTTGATTCTACGACACAAGTGCAGACGATATTTCTTTTGAAAAGAATTTCTCAAACCCGGAAGTTTTTGCCGATGTCATTAGAAACACGGTTACCGCATTTTAGATAATTAAAAAGAAGAATAAAATCGTGCCCTACTGACAAAAGAGCGCATCAAAAATCAGTATGCAAAACTAACAACTCCGAGCAGAACAATGAATCACGAAGATGAGCGACATCACTAAGCTTCATCGATCTGTGTTTAATCGTTCACAAACCGCAGCAACAATTTGTACTCCAAGTTGGCAACCAGTATAATCTAACAAGGGATCTGGGTCATGAAAAGGCAGCCATTGTTCTCAAGAGCTTAATTTCGTTGACAGAGCTATCATCAAAGGTAGGATAAATGATGAGAAAAGGTGAAAGTTAGAATTTACAACAGATGGTATGCAAGAATACAATAAAAACTATTAAAGGTGAAAGTTCCGTCTAGAAGGAAAGGATATGATTCTGGCTGTTTATGCGAAAGGGGAAATTGGAATACGCATTTATTCGAAAACAATTAATGTAATTTAGAAGATTTTCCGGCATTCGAGAAGATTGAGGATAATATAATAGTCGTGCTTGGACTTTCCCAGTGGAAGATCATTCATATTTTAATACAAAAAAGCATTTTATTTTTCAGAATTTTTTTGCGAAAAATGCAATAATTTTTTCTTTTTCACGGAGGTCACTTACCTTCTGAAAACTCTCATCGATTATCTTTTCAATATAAAACTTGGGGGGGGAGGAGAGCTCCCCTATTAGCAGAAGATACTGTACAACATCCCCACGGTTTGTTCGAATATTCTGCATGTTGTACAATATCGTGAAAATATTGAAGCAATATTGTAGAGCATCTTCTGTTTTTAGTATCGACTTCCCACATGAGTTTCAATGCCTCTGCTATTGAATTTCGAAAATTTAAGCAAATAACATCGAGAAACCTTTCATTACTTATATGAAGTTACTTATTTTTAAATGTGCCATTTTATTTTTGTATTCACACATTATACCTTTTCTTATTTGGGTTTCAATAATCAGCTTTTTTTCATGTTGTTTGTTTTTGCGCCCCTTCTCCTTTTTATCACTTTGTGCCTCCTAAGAAAAGTGGGTAATTAAATAACTATATTGTGCGATTGGAACTTATTTCTGTTTTCTTTTGCAGGTATCCGTAAACCCTGAATTGAAAGTTTCGGAACTTTCCTACGACAACAACGCTGCCACTTGCATCGTCCACTTCGACTACGTCTCTGCGCAAGTCTACAACTGCACACTTGGAAGACCTTAAGACACCCCAGCACATCAAGGATCCTAACCGGAAAAAAAATAACCCGCCAGATGCGCAAAACTCTTGCGATACGGCGGGAACACAGCGTTACTGACTGAAAAATGAACTTAAGACTCACTGAACTCTTTGAACATTTACGTCTGAACTGCAGCTGTTGTCTCAGTTTTCGCGTACCAGCACGAGTACAAAGGGCCTGGTATGTACCAGCCCTGTTGGCAAACTGTTCCCTATTCACTGAACCACATTCAGCGTTGTATTTATGAAAGTGATATCATATGTGTCAAAATTAAGTGATGATAGTCGAATCAGAAGCTATAATCCTTACTTTTTTCGTTTAAGCTTCGATACGTATTTATGTTATTGTTGGTGGTGCTGTTGACTCTGCAAGAGTGCAGTTATTTATGAAAAAGATGTGAAAAAATGTGTGTGGCTTACGAATGAGAAGATGTGACAAACTCTGGGTTGAATCATTTTCGAATGGATAAAAACAATTTTCTGTGTACCATTTCTGAAAGCCTTATGAATTATTTCAAGAATGAAATGATTTTTTAAAGTTCAGAGAATAATTTAACAGTCGATTTGATTAAAATTGTGACTAAAAATTAAGAAAGATTTTTTTCCTGGATCCTTATAGTTTTATTTGTTTTATTAAATTCATATTTGGGTTAATAATTTTGTACCACACAAAACTTCTATAGGCAAAGTTACAGCCAAAAAAGGAGCACTTTCGAAATTCATCCAAGATTTTTTTGTAGCAACTCTGTGCATATTTGCGTTGTTTAGCAACACATTTTGAGATATTCAATCAATAAAATACAATGGAAAATGTATTGAATGACATCAGGAAAGTTTCCAACACGACTGTAAAATTCAGATCTCGAATAAAAAAAGGCATATACTCTTGTCTTTAAAATGAATAAAATCAAATGCAATTTGGAGAAAGTAATTTTAACCAATAAATGAATCGTCTGTAAAAAATCAAAATTGGAAAACGGAAACAGAAAACGATAATAATGAAAGAGGAAAGTAATTAACGTCACAGAAAAACTTATGGGTCAAATGCACACACCACCATTGTGTCTTCCTTTTACTTGACGTTTGCAATTAACGTCTAAAATAATGGACGATAGTGCTGAATAAGTGAATGAACTTCGTCTATTTTTAGATGATGAAATACAAAAAAATAACTTCCAGTCAAGATTTCCGAAAGAATTTTGTACTTTCCTGGATTCATTCTGGTTATCTACTATTATCCATTCATATCGAATATGAAAGAAATGGCACAGTGAATGGGACAACCTTCCTCTCATGAACTTTTTGTTGTGGTTGATCTCAGAAATCCGTCCCTTGGATATACTCGCATTCTATTCAAACTCTGTGGTGGACCAATTTGGTGTGTTAAGAATCATTGGTTGTTCTCGGCAAATTTCGTACACTCCGAGTAGTTTTGCTGCCATTTTTTGCCAAAGACATCGAATTCTGCATACGAATTCTGTGAGTGAATGTCGTAATCATAACCATAACTATAATCTTACATAGTTGATTCCTGGTGGTCAAAAAGAGTCTACTTAAAGAATTACCTTTGAGCGGTGAATCAAAAAATGGCGGAAATGTTTTATTATTTTTTTACAGCTATTTGATTACGTGTTTTTTAAATGAAAAAAAAAACCGAAATCTAATCCAGCTGTACTTTTGCACTTTATTAACCTTTTTTCAATAAATAATGTTATTTTTTAAGATGATTAATTGCAAAATAGTTTATTTTTTAAAAAATCAAAAGCAATAAATAAAATTTTTTGAATCCAATCAGTGTTCGCTTATTTTTTCCGCTGTTACAGTCATTTAACAAGTATTTTATTATATCTTTTATTTTTGATTTGTGAAATCAAAGTTATACATATTCTGAACTACGGTCATATCACGATATTGACTTTGACACCACAACATGCCCCGTATCTGAAATCACAACATGATTTCTCATCAGTCGGGGATAGACATATGTGGAAAGGGGGCAATCCAGGCCCAAAAAGCATCAAGCTCCAGCCGACTTTCTTCGGCCCGATGGTTCTTTCTTGTCTATCTAGTTGCTTATTTTCTTGAACATAATTTACATGGTCTGTGATGGCTTTAACATAGTTTAATATTATAAAAGTTGATTAATGGATAATTACAATAATAATAATAAACACAAGTAACAATAACGGTAAAATAATAATAAAGAAATAAAAAATAAGAAAAGATAAATAACTATAAATATAACAGAATAAACACTAAAAAAATAACTACATACTATGAAAATAATAGATATATACAAATATGATTACACAAAAATAAATAAACATAAAAAAATAATAAAAAAGTAGAGATAGATAATATATATATAAAACAAATAAGAAACAATCATACAATAATTGTAAAAGCAACATATACAACATAAACATTCATAAAACAAAATGTCAAGAAAAAAATCTGCGGTAAGAAAAAGCCGAGAGTTCTTATAGAGAGAAAATAAGCAAAAGGGGGATATATATATATATAAAAGGGGGGAGATAAAATAATATAGAAATATATAACACAAACGCAACGAATGCGCAATAATGCTGCAATTCAAGAAGATTTGTGGAAAATTCCTGATATATATATATATATATATATATATTAAACCATTAAAACTCAAATAACATTTTCATCATATTCACCTACTGAACCGTCATTTAAAATTAAATATAATAAACAATATAACCTAATATTATTCACACAATGAAATACAAAAAGCTAATAAGATTAAAAACTATATATATATATATATATATATATAAGAAAATGAAATGAATTGCTATTCTCTGCTCTCCGTAGCTATACTGGTCCATGTTTCTTGATCATGATGTCGACTGTTGCCAAGCCGATCCATTATTCAAAATTATCTCCAGTTTAACCCTTTCTCTCCATTAATGCTAAAGAATAACTACTCTAGTGTCATTCCAATACATCAGATCTCCCTTAATCGCCAGCAACATGACGTCGTTAATGCCGGAAAAGAAATTTTTACGAATAACTGAAAATATATGTCTAAAATTTACTTCTTCATTATTTAGGGATGCAATTATAAAAAATCTCATGCAAAGTCCGTTGTCAGGTTTTCCGATCTAGGCACAATTAATAAATAATATAGAAAGTTTTATACAGATTTTTTAATATTAAAACACATACACCTTCTCCTCGACTTACGATCACAAAAAAAATATATTTCAAAATAAAAATATGTTGTATTTTAGTTTATACACACCCACAACAGAGTAGATTATGTATTTTTCACATTATGTACAATACTTATACTTACGCAGAATGAATTTTTGTGTTTTATGTACAATTTTTATTTGTATTGAATGAAAATCGGGTTGAAAAATATAAATCCGGGTTCGGACTAGTTCGACTCACGACCTGTCAATCGGAACGGAATTCGGTCGTAAGTTGAGGAGACCTTCAGACGTAATTTCATATTTCAAAAACAAAATTAAACTCCATTTTAAAAGTACCTTACATTAAATTTCTTACACTTTGAATGCCTCTCTGCCTACAAGATTGTCATCGGAGTTTTAAAAGTCCATTTTGAAGTTTCATCACATCCTGTACTGACATAAATGAACATAGTTCGATAAAATTTCACGACAGCTCACAGTTCTTCCTGCTTCCTTCCACTTAACTGTCTTCGTCTGCGAGTCGTCATCTTCACCTCATTCTCCTTTCTATTACTAGCCGCCTTCGGCGACCAGCTTGTTCGCCGGAAATATGATTTCAATTGAATCTAGCATCATTTTATATTCATGGTTCTCTTAACAACGTAATTTTAAATTTCAAATTGTGGTAGATATTTAACCCATGTTCTATTAGTGATCTTGGACTCTTCTGTCCTTCCTACATAATGTTCCTAATGGTCAAATAACTGACCATGCTATGTAACCTCTAATTCCAGTGTCAACTTTTCTCACCTTTCTTATTCCTTTTGTAAAATATGCATTTGATTTCTACATTAAAATGACGCAGCACAGCGGCATATTAGCTGCATTAGAATATGTTGAGAACAGAATGAAAACATAGCAACCAGAACCATTGAGCTTACTGGATATATTTCTCAATGTAAGCAAAGCAATATCTCGGAGAGCTTGGTTTACAGATTTCATAAAAAATTTGATGAAATTAAATATGAAAGCAAATTATATTAGGATATTATATCAGATTACAATAATGGAAGAGAAATATGCAATTAAATATTTATTTAATCAATGAAAACGGTTTGAGTTGCGTTGCAACAATGAAAAGTATTGTTGTAAATTATGCCATTATTAAAATTCGAGAAAAGATAGTACGACAACTTAATTGTTTGCACTTTCAGATGGTGTAAAAGTGATTTTTGTGCTGTAATATTTTCGGAAGTTATTAAGGAAAACGCCAAAATTTCGTTTAATTTTTAATTAATTAAAATTCTTATTAAAATTTCAGAAAAAGGGCTCCGAGGTGCACATTCCCACCCTCCAAAATACGTTTGTGCCAAATTTCGTAGCTCTAGGTTCAGCGGTCTGTCCTGTAGAGCGCCAACACACACACGGACACACACATTCTCCTTTATTATTAGTAGAGATTTAGCCGTCATCAAGAGAATGAGTGGCGGGAACAAAATTATCAAAATCCACCCAACCCTACACCTCCTTTTCATAACCTATTAAATAGTTTTTTAAATGTCATATGTCTTTTAATTATATATTTTTAAAATTTTTGGTGGGCATCGCATTTTTATCAATTTATCTTTTGTTCTTTTAATTGGCAACATTTACATTTTTAAAATTCAAATTTCCTTCAATATTTGATGTAAATTTTGGCCACACTTTCACCGTGTCTATCTCCCCGCTGGAATGTTCTCCTCCCGCAGAGTCAACCTGCACTCTAAAACCTTAAGGTTGAGTCGACTCTCCTGGGCATTGAATGAACGAATTTCAGATTTAAATTTGTGCCTTCAACAGTGCCGTTGTTTTGATATTGCCGGTTAGAAGTATTCCCAAACGTCACAGCAAAAGTGTTAAGTTAGCCTGATGGAGTATCTCTCTCATGTTACATATCTGAAACGCCTAGCTAAGGACATTTGAATTATTAATTTTATTATAAGAACTTGTTACGGTATCTTAAAAAATGGCTACTCTAACATAATTAGGATACATCCAAACTTCACAACAAAAAGATTAACATAAATAGTATATCATCCACACAGATGTTACTTATATAAACATATTAACTAGGTTTCAGAATAAAAAAACAAAAACATTTTCAACATGTTAGAAATGAAGGCAAATAATTTGATAAGATTCATTCGAGAAATGCGCCATTTCGAAGCTAAATGTGGAACACTGGGGATAGACTTGTAACTTCTAGGCCTACGTCGAGGTCAAGTTAACTTAACAGCATGTGTAGAGGTGAGATTTACTAGTCTAGTCCCCGAGGTATTAGGTACGTACAACGATTGACACTTACTTCCTATTAACTTGTACAATACTACACTACACAGCTTCTCAACCTATCATGACTGTATTCAACATATATCAGAAGCACTCCATAGTGAGAAACACAGAGGTGGTGACACAGTCAAAGAAAGACTTCTAGATAACAAAATAACAAATTTAATAGAACAACAACTAAATTAAAATCCTAAATTAAATCATAGCATCATTAAACACGCTAGCGGTAAGATGATACAAAAAAGAAGAGTGTGAACAAAAGTAATCATCGTCTTTAAGTACTCCAACAGGCTGCTCGCTATTGGTTGATAGGTGACATCACAAAGAAGGCGGATCCTATCTGCATGCAATTACAACTCGAGATACTGCCAGATGCCGTGATGATGCCACAGACTTCGTAGATTTAATTCGTGATCAAATGATGACAGCGCCGAGTCTTCACCTACTTTGCTCAGATTCCACATCACATCAGCAGGGACAATATTCGACCCAACCTCGGATATACAGTGGATCTTCGGTGAAACTGGAATTGCTCGCGTTCTCTAATCCTCGGACCATTAATCCGAGCTTTATTACCAGCCCCCGAAGGGATTTGAATATTACTTCAAAGATTTTCAGAATATATGATATACAATCGATGATATATTGGTATGCAGGTTGTCCAAAATATCGTTTTCAAAATTTAAGGGTAAGTCAAGCACAGTGGCGGCGAGTCGGGAGGCAGTCTCCCCCCCCACTTTTTGCTGACAAAAAATTAAATTGTTTCATTTTAGCCGCCTAAAACTAAGAATTATTAAAAAGCAATAGTGCCCGGGAAAGTTAGCTAAGTTTGTAGCTAAATTTTTAAATTTTGTTGTCTACCCCAGCAGTTCCCAACCCGTGGGCCGTGGATAGATTACTGGTGGGCTGCGGAACACTACTCACGAGTCAAAGTCAGAGGTAAAGAAAGTGAAAGTACCATCAAATGAAGAAGATTCAGTAATCGAACTATCATGCGACGACTCTGAAATCGGTTTTTACAATAACATTGGGCCCATTCTGGATAACAGTATCCAGCAATTGCCAAATTTACACTGTTTGATGGGGTTCTCGATCACATATCTGCGTGAACGTGCTTTCACAACTTAAGTGTTTTTGAAACATAAGTACAGAAACAAACTGAATGTAGAAAGTGACTTGAGGCTGAAACTGTCAAGTTTGTTTTAATCTAGAAATTGAATCTCTCGTGAGCGACAAACAATGTCAAAAACCCCATTGAGTTTTTGTTTTGAATCTTGACCGCTTGTTTTCGAGTTTTCTTACATTGCGACAGCTAAGTAATAACAAAAAGTTTTTTTATTTATAAAACAATACATTTTTAACATCTTATAGTAAACTCAACTAATTACTGACATGTAAGTGCATAATATATATATGTGTTCGTATTTTTTTATTTGCATATTTAGTTAGTGGGCCTCAAAATATTTTTTTTTTACACAACAGGTGAGCCGCATAACCAAAAAAGGTTGGGAACCGCTGGTCTACCCCTATACTTCCGATTTCTATAAATTTTTTGTCCCCTTATTTTTCAACCCAATCGCCCCACTGGTCAGGCATACAGAAAGAAGTCATTTTTGTAGTAGAACATGGGGTAGGAACGCAAAGGGCGACCGCTAGAGGGGGCTTTTTGTCAGTGAACTGAGTAAAAGTAAAGGATATGCCAGAAAAAGCGCACAACACAGGTTTAATGACATAAAAATTCAGAACAACACACTAGCATGAATGAGAACATTACAAGACGTACTCAGCATGCCAAATATAATGATAAGCAGGGTGTAGTATCAACAACAAACCTTTGGAGTAATTAAAGTAAGTGCTCAAAGAGGCTTGTAGTCTGAAGCTAAACACGCCTCGCGTGTTATTACGCATGCAATTGTGTTGTGATATTTTAAATTTGCATTCCATTAAACTTATGGCGTATTCTTTTCTTCTACTTAATTCACTGGCAAGATCCTCCTTAGTCCAGCCAACGAAGGGTTTGAAAAAAAAAACATTAAAACATATAGATTTGAAAATTGATAAATGTGTTCGTGAAGGGCTCCTGATGAACATACTAAAAGTCCCTGGTCCTGGAGGGGGGAAGCTCGTGTCGCCATGTTGGATTTCATCCCCCTCTTTTAGTTTTTCCTGAATATCTCAAAAACTATTCAGTTTTCAAATCACAATTGATTTAACAAATTTAAGAGCGTAAAATTCCCTAAAAATATATACATTTAGTTTTCTTCTAGCTTTAATAGTTTCCCAGATAATGGGTCTCAAAGTTTGCTTCCATTTTGGATTTCATCCCCCTTTTTTAGTTTTTTCTTGAATATCTCGAAAACTATTCAATTTTCAAATTACATGCGATTTAACAAATTAAAGAGCGTACAAATTTCCTACAAATACATGCTTTTATTTTTCTCATAGCTTAAATAATTTTTGAGATAATTGGTCTCGAAGTGGATGAATTTGTAAAAAACCGTACCGGTAGAGGTCGTCCTTTGCGTTTGAGACCCCATGCTCGGTTGTAAAAATGGCTTGTATCTGCAGGTCTGGCATACTGTTAAAGTTTGTAAACGACCTTTTGGGACACCTTGTATATACAGTCCCGATTACTTGAATAGCTTCACCAGTAAAAAAGCATGAAATATGCTTAATTACGATTATCTTTCATAAATCTTATGATTATCTTCCATTTAATTAAAAAAAATAAATATAAATCATATTCCTTATGAAAATTTTCCAATTTCGTGAAAAATTACAGTAAATACCGTGCACTTGAATAGCCTCACAAGTTTGAATTTACTAAATCTAGAATTCTAAGGGAAAAACTTTTTATCTAATGGTTTTGGTTACTGCTGAGTAAACTAAAATTAAATCTGGTTAACTTTTTTGTCACCTTAACTGAGTTACCACCGTCTTTCCTAAGCACTCGGAGACATTACATGACAGCCACTGCAATAGTTCGAGTACTGAGGCCGGACTCCTAACGGCCATCACCGGCCACGGCCCGACCCCTCCCGAAGGAGGTACGTACTATCATTCGTGGGAGGTAACTCGACCCCCCACTATTCTATACCCCCAGGGGAAGCGAGTGCCCGCTTACTTATCCGGTGGCCATTCATACGTGAATTCGCGGTGCCCTCCCGGGGGTAACTCTTTTGTAAAATGGGCCGAACATCTCGCCTTAGTAAAGAAGAAATTGTGAAGGTTAAAATTTTGAATTATGAAAGTTCCTCAAACCAGAAAATCGCAAAAAAAAAATAATTAATTGCAGTCTTAAAGTTACCAACCATCTTTTGTAGCATGTGCGCCAATGCGATTAAAGAAATCAAAGAAGGGCTGATTTAGCCACAAAAGCCAAAGAACGCAGAGTCAATTGACTCTTCGGCATCCATCTAATTCGTGTCTATGAGCAATAAGAATTGCTAAAGAAAATGGGATTAGAGCTTCAGTTTCATACGTCAGAAGGTTAATTAAAAATGTAAAATGATTAAACGATTGAAACTAAAACGGCGCGAAAGGTCGTTCACGCCCCGTCATAAGATGCAATGGTTTCTCTCTGCACATTTGGATTGGACTTGTTGCATTGAACTTGTTAGTGGAGAAACATAATTCTCACTGGTTAAAAAAAATAGTTGAATGTGGATGGACATGACTGGTTCTCCTATTCTTACTATGATTTAAGGAAAGAAATATGAATTCTATCACGTCCCATTCGTGCCTTGCTTCTGTCATCTTATGGAAAGGAATTACAGTGAAACCTCTTCGAACGGCCACCCCTACATAGCGGCCATCCCACTTAACGGCCAATTTTTCGTGGCACGGATTTTTCGTCCCATAGACCTAATGTTAAAATAACCCCTAGCAGCGGCCACCCAACCCTCTGAACGGCCGCCGGGTGGGTTCGCCCATCCCATTTAACAAGCGCATCGGCTAGAGATTTACTTTTTAAACTGAAAAACGAACTTGAAAAAATGGTTTTTTTTCCGAGAAGGGTAATAAAAACTTAAAACAGTCACAAATTGTATCCTTTTTTCAAAAAATGTAAAAAAATTATTAGATAAAGTACTATTTTCTCTTTAGATAAGTCTCAAACTTCATTTTAAATAAGAAATATGTGTCAGACTTGTTTATATTATGTATTATAGCAATTATCTTGTAATTGTAACGAAAACCCTTCAGAGCGGCCAATTTTTCTCGGAACGGAGGGGTGGCCGCTCAGAGAGGTTTCACTGTACTTCCAATACCTGTGCTCAAGATTATGATTTTAAAAGGTAGACAGACAATGCGAACTTATTTATCGATGTTACAAAACATGCATCCAAAGCTTCCAGCTTCACTTCATCCAAATAATTCCATTTTTCAACAGGAAAATGCGGCGATACATACAGCAAATATCGCTACACAATGGTTTGCTCCCCAAAATATTCAAGTTTTTAAGTGGCCTCCTCTTTCTTCAAACTTAAACATATTAGGCAATATTTAGGGCATCTTGTCTGATGACGTCTACCGTGAGGGTAAACAATATGACAACGGAAAAGGTTTATTTCAAGCCATACAAGTATCATGGAAGAAAATTGTCGCTCAGAAAATAAAGACTTTATATAATTCCTTACAAATAGAATTTTCGAACTGATAAAGGTACAAGGTAGCCATATAAAGTACTGAAACATTCTTTCAGCCTTAATTTAAGGAATTTGCTTTGAAACTATTCCAGTGATTGGGTCATTTTATTAGTAAATTAGTCATTTTAATAATTAATACACAGGAAATCTTTTTATTTTCATAATTGTAAGGGTACAATGAAAGAATACCTGTAAGTTTCGACTGATAACTTTTTAAACAATTAACTTAAAAATTGTAATAATTCTGACTTCTTTTACAATTATTGAAATAATGAGTTTGTAAATGTTTGATAATAGTCGGAAGAAATTCAGGGCTGATGGCACGCAGGGAGGAGCAACACAGTGTGGCACTGGACGTTCAGTGGCAAATCGCGTCATACTGTATAACTGTGAACACCAATCAACATGATCTTCTATATCGGTACATCCATGAATAGTGTTCAGGGCCGGCCCGAACAAAAGTGAGGCCTAGTGCAAAGTTGATTTGCGGGGCCTTGAAACTGATTTCGTGAAATAAAATATTTTATTGCATTAGGATTTTATGATTAGGATTGTTTTCACGGATGTCATAAGGTGTAATTTGAGTTTCGCGATTTTGATTTTTCAATAACTGTTAATTATATATTTCGTCAGTTTGTTGGACATTTTCGGTTTTTAAAAATTCTGCAAGGGAGTTCCTCCTCTTTTCAGCAATTTTCTTTCTTTTTCTATGTTTTTCTTAAATTTATCAGATCCACACATGTATTTCCTTCCGGCATCAGTGTCTCTAGTCATATTCCGAAAGTGTCCAAAAATAATATACAAAAATTAAGATCAATTTTTTAGTAGTATGATTACAACAAACAACAATGAAATATATTTAGTAATTTTCAGTAATATATTATATTAAACATTTGTCTTCCTTTTAAATACGAACATTTTATTTATTTCCCCACCAAACGTATGATGTACTATCATCCGTTGAAACACATTGTTTTTACTTTTCTTACTCTGTTTTGGCTATGTTGTGATATTCAAAGCCCTCCAACCTTCCTTTGAACGGTCGACGTGAAATATGCACATATCGCGTGATTATATTCAAATGCATGTGTATTCGGATTAAAATAAAAAAATTAGAATGCGGTTTTAATTTTCAAAATCAGTCAGCTGCGCGGGGCCTAGTGCGGTCGCACCGTTCGCACCGCCAGGCCCTGATAGTGTTTGCTCATGCGCGAATTATTTCAGCAACATTTTTAGTTCACGAGAGTAGAATAGGTTCGTTTCATAATCAATAGGCTTTCATCCATAACATGGGCAAAGTGCAAACGCATATATACAGGGCCAGATTATTAAATAGGCAAAGTAGGCATCTGCTTATGGGCCCTGCAACTTTAGGGGGCCCCAAGATTTTTTCGCGATATTTTCAGAGTAGTTTAATTTTGTACTTTCATTTAATTTACAAAAACCGCGCATTTGAACTTCTTATTTTAATTAGCATCAAGTATCCTTTTAAATTTTTGAATAGTATTCAAACAACTTAATTAATTACCTTCTGCTAGGCTTAATACTGTTTTATAATTCTAATTATAAAACAAGGCTTTATTATTTTAAAAATTATCCGATCTTATAATGAAATAGTATTTAATTCTGTAGAAAAAGTTTCATAGTTTTTTTAAAATTATTTTAAAATTTTAGTCTGTGTATACGCGAGATACTGAAACCAACTCTTCTGAAAGTCGACTGCAATTAAATGTTTTCAAAATTTGCTATTTAAAACTGTTTATATATATATAATAAATTAAAACCGGCAAAAAATTTTCGGTTTTGAAGTTGGTAAGGGGACAAGGAGGTCCCCAAAACTTGTATCGGCTAAGGCCTTAATCCGGCCCTGCATATATATACAGGGTTCCCACTTATATCCGTTAACCCCCCCCCCTTAGCTTCTAAACGGTGACAGCTTAGGCCATAAAGTTGGTGTCTAGGTATAGTAAAAAGGCTATGCGCTACTCGATGAGACAACTTACAACGCCATCTATCCGCAAATTTTGAAATTAGCGGTCCTATCTCGAAAACAGTACAAGATACGGGGAATAGGTCAATTACAAAATTGAAGGTTTTTCGAGGCTGGTTTCTGTAGGAGTGGTTTTTGGTTCTAGGGACCAAGATCGGTAAAGATATGTAGACAGACAAATCGTTTAATGAGAATTATAGCAATAAGTGATATTCTTATAAGGAATCTGCCTAATAGTTACATGCTCGTTGCGAATGGTAGTCAGACAATTATCAATATTGTTTTTTCTTTGTTTGTTTTGCTTCATCAAACAATTCACAGCTTTCTGGGGGTGTTTCTGCAGAGTTCTATGCAACGTCGAAAAGAATATTCGACATGGTGCAGATGAGTTATTAAAGTTTCAAATTAGAAAATAGAAAGAGGAAACATTTATGTGAGTGGAAGCATTCATAATAGAACTTGGTAATGAAAAACTTTTATTTATAAAAACTTCACATCTTTAACAGTTTAAAAATATCTTGAATCCTGAATTAAACAACAACTATTCTCTGGAGTATATACATGGATAAAAGTAAATACATTAATATAATTAACAGTAATACATGAATAAAAGTAAATAGGAAATAAAAAATAAGAATACTCTCAAGGAATTTTAAATGCATAAATAAAACAACTCGAAAATGGAACTTTTTAAGTAACATTTTTTAGTCAAATTCCCTTGATTTCTTTCATTACTTGCAGTTGTTAGAAATCTACGTTCTGAAATATCAATTGCCGACTTGCAATTTGGAACAAATTAAGAAATCTTAAGAATGCTATAACCATTAAGAAATCTCAAGCTAACGAGGATTGTAGTGACGCTGGGACGCCATTCCGGCGCTGTATTTTTTTTACGAGAAATAAACAAGAAAAACTGTAAAAATCTCCTTAAAACAGAGCGATTTTGTCAGCAGGGTTAGAGCTTTCCGGCCCTTGCTCAATTTGCAACTATATCACTGGACACTCCATTTCCACAAATCATATCCTCATTTTATGTATATCAGTTTAGTATATGTGACAGTGAAACTTGCTGAATCACAAGGTATTAATGACAACATTAGATTAAATATACCTCAAAGTCAAAGAGCTTTCTGACTCTGCTCATTATCGCGAAGTCGCAGATCGAAGAAAACAATTGATATATCAAGTAGTAGTAATAATAATAATAAGATGCTTGCTAACAGGTGAGGTACGTTTATTATTTTCCATGTTAAACCATAGATCAAATTTTGATCCAGATATTCTATTTCAATGCAATAGCAGTTTCACTCTGAGAAGAGAAACACTTTCCAGATTTCAATACGCTGGCTTGTACTATTGTTGGGTTATATTTGAATGTCCAATCCAGTTGTGTAGTCGCAAAATAAGCAGTGGCGTGAAGCTCTAAAAGCAGTGCCGGAACGCTATAACTTGGGTAACAAAAATCGCACTGTTTTAAGGACGTTTCCACAATTTTTTCTTATTTATTTCTTGTGAAACCAGAGGGAGTGTTCTAACCTAAACTTTCTCGTATACTTCCCCAAAAAGGTGCAGTTCCCCCTTCCCCTGCGTGGCTAAAAAAATTCAAACCCATTGTTACCCAGAATCCAACGACTATCAGAAGGTTTTTCATTATAGTGATTGAAAAATATCTAGGTAAAGAATCAAATTCAAAGAGATGCGTACCGATTTTCGCTGTTACCGGCTCAAGGACAAACTGACGTAATTCGCTCCACAGCTTTCGCGTGCACAGAAGATTGCTTCCAGTACGCATGCGCGTGGAGATTACTTTTGAAAAGAATCCGTTAATTATACAGACAGTCAACCCTTTGACGGATTTGGGCCAAAATTTTATACGGACCTACATTCATGATGATAAAACTGTGTATGAAATTTTATCCATCTAGCTATTCAGGTTTTTGAGTTATAGTGTTCGCATGACCGCGGACAGACAGGCAGACTTCCCGTAGACGGATTTTGTCCAAAATTTGATAGAAACCTACAAATTATGCGCAAAGATCACATACCAAATTTCATCCACGTAGCTCTAATAGTTTTCGAGTTATCGTGTTCACAGACAGACATAATTCCAAAATTGTGTTTTTCGGACTCAGGGAGGTCTAAAATGTGGAGATTCGTCAAAAACTCGAGTTCGAATTTTCTGACGATTACAATACTTTCTCTTTGTATGCTTCGTATACGAGAAAGTAAAAAAACAGTCGGAACGTCGTTCAGGTGCTTAACGCCTCCACTACACCACTGGTCCAATCAGACGGTATGTACCACTAGTGACTCAGAGTTAGACGCTCCAATGGTCGGTATGGACGAGTTTTTTTTAAAATTTAGTTTATCAACAACTCCATAATATAATAATTCTCCGTTTAAACAATCACCAAATCTCTTTGGCTTCTTTTTTGAGTGTCAGGTTCAAATCAGTTTAATCTCTTCTACATAAAAAGTAGAATTCTGTATTTTTTTCATTGTCCATTCTTTTCATCTACTAGTTTCTACAATCAATTAGTTAAAAAAAAATCTGTCACGGAAATGAGTCTCGAACACAAACCTGAAGCGGAGAATCTATCACCATGTTAACCACAGCCAATCTGATAATGAAAGTCTGCATATCTTAACACAATTCATAATAGCAAAAGAATTTGTATTTCAGCAGATACAAAATATTGCATATTTATATATTAGAAAGTCAGATTTCATTTCATTGCGTCAGTTATGATCGTATTGCTCAGAGCTATACTAAGGGTTGAAAGTCTGTGAGTCAAAGCAGTGCACAGATTCTTACGATTAAAAAAATGTAATTTTATAGTGTGGGGATACCCACTAAAGCAAACAACAGTTAACGGAGCCAACAGTTGCAAAAGAAATCAAATTACAGAGAAACTGTCATCTTGTCAAATAAGAATTTAAAAAATAAAAAGGTAAGAAAATGACTAGAATGTAAATTTTAAGATTTGCATTTTTCTGCAAACCTGCATGCATTTCCAAGTCCTGTTGGAAGCCATCTTAAATATCGTTAGACATTATAAGTTAAAGATATAAATGATGTAACCTAATCATATAAGGATTTTTACTTTTTTTTTTTTTTTTTTGCTACCAGTTCCATTTTCAAATTGCGCACAGTAAAATCTCAATTGGAAACAGAGAGCATTTGATAAACCACCTTATAAATGAACTTCATGAGACTAGATTATATTTTAAAGCATAATACACATTCAAATAGTGTATAAGAAACAAAGCAATAAAGAAATTGAGTCACTGAAGTGGACAACTTTTTGTTTAAAAAACCTCTCAACCATAAATGACTAGAATAATTTGAAATTGACAAAAAGAAAATACAGAAAAATTACGAGCAACAACAACAAAAATACAAAAATGAATAACTTTTAAAATGAAATAAACAACATCTTGAAACAAATATTTAAGCAATATTCAAACAAATAAAAAATTTCTCTAAAAATGCAGCAACTAAATGCAGAGAATGAAATCCAGAATTCAATCAAATTTTTCAAAAGTCTAATAAATACATATAATAATAATACAACATGCTATGTTTTTCCATAATTATATAATACATTCCCAATAATTTAATTTTATTCAAATAAATGAAATAAGTCTTAAAACTGAAAAATAACATTTAATTTTCTCATTATAATATTTGTAGAGCTCTAGTGGTCAAAAGTAAATACAGTAGAACCTCGGGAATCTGAACTAATTGGGGCTGACCTCCGATCGGATTCGGGGAAATTCGGATTATCCGAAAAATTCGATAAAATAGTTTTGGTATACCAAATGCAGTAGGGTATTGACTTCGGTTACTCTGTGAAAGAGTATGGAAAGAGCTATCTGCAATTTGCATCGACAAGTAGGTTTAGTTCCTTACGTCAAAAGAAGATAACCGATTTTGTTTCTACTAATTAATATGCTGTATTCATTCTTAAATACCAATTCAAATGTTTATTTTAAGTTAGGTTATATTAACGTCCCGTTTTGAAGCAACACGAGGGCTATTTAGGGACGGACCTCGTAATATTGAACCGTGGTCAGATGACGAGGACGACACCTGCGTTGGCACCTCCCTCTCCAAACTTCCGCGCCACATCAACGGGAGGACGTTTGGCCACTACGTATGACTTAGCGTGCAACAGGCACCATACACGGCGGATCTTCAGTGGAATCGAGTTTCGAACCTGAGACCCTCTGGTCCTGAGGTCGAGACCTTACCACTAGGCCACCGCAGCCTTTCTTTTAAGTCAGGAATAAACATTAGCTTTGTTTCTGATTCGTAATTGTTATTTTTTCCTTCATTTTCTAATAAAAAGTTCTCAGAAAATTTAAAAGAGATGTTCGGATTATCTACAATTTCGGATTTCTAAGGTTTGGATTTCCGAGGTTCAATTTATTAACATGTGTTACAATTTTGTGGGAAGATATTTTCATCTGATGGAAAACTATAACGAGAAACATAAGAACAATTAAATGGTTTTAAATTACAAACACAATGAAATGTAAAGTAAAATTTCACAGGATGAAATAATATAAGTATAGCAAGTATTATTACACAAATTTTTACATACCTTTCATAATCATAAAATCATATCTTAAATAATCATCATATCTTAAAGCACATTTCTTTGAGCAACATTCCGAAATGTATTTTCGTCTTTTACCATGCATATTTAATTTTATATGCATAGATATTCTAATAGAAAGCTCATTCAACAATAATAATATTGATATCGCGTAACAAGTAGATAATATAAACACCTATTCCTTTTAACATGCTAATGATATCAATGATTATAATACAAAGGCCATAGTAAAATGACTAGAGATCCATAAATTTTTGTTGCTCATAGATTATAATGTGATCAGGGGCCTACCAAGGGTAAGCGACACCAGTGGCGTAGCTGTAGCTATTGCCATCCGGGGCGAACTTACAACATGCCGCCATTCCTTTACAAGTTAATTAGGACACATAAACCTTTAAAAAAATCCAGGAAAATATCATTTTATTAGTAACATAATTCGTCGCTTGACGCCCTGATTTTTGTAGATAAGTTGCAAAATCACCAGTGAACCACCAGTCTTTTTTCACATATCGCCAATATACTGATAAAAGGCACAAAATATGAATTAAATGCGTTATTTTTTATGTATACAATGATTGAACAAGGGCTACTGCTCTTATTTGATATAAAATTGTTTTCCTGCATGTCCGATTTTGCAGCCCAGGACAGACCACCCTCCCTAAGCTACACCACTGAGTGACACCTGAGTAGGGATGGTGGTTATTGCACCGGTTTTTTTCACCTCCGTTTTAACATGGCGGTTAAAACCGCTCAAAATAACCGGCTTTTGAAAAAACCAGTTTTCGGTTGTTTTTTTTAAGCAACGTTTGTGGACAAAATTTATTATTAATAATAATATACAATAAGTAAGCATTAATACAATAATTAATTAATGTAATAAGTAAAGATTATAAATGAGTAATTAATACAATAAGTAATAATAATAAATGAGTAATTATTAGACAAAATTTTTTATTAACATTGTTTTCACAAGAAATTAATTCATTGGCCAATATTTATCATCTAATCTGCTCATAAAGACTCTTTCAGCAATATTTCGATCCATGAGTCGACACCTCTCATCAGAAACAATATCATCTAACGTAGATACTAATCTTTCGGACGCCACAGAACTTCCAACTAAAAAAAATATATTTTTTTGGCTACAATAAACAGACGCCATTTGCAGACAAAATTTTTGCAGGAAATCAATCCATTGGCCAATATTTATCTGTTCATAAAGACTCTTTCAGTAATCCGCCAACCAACAGACGCCTCGAGGAAGCGGTTGTCGGTGATTTGCCCAAGATGATGAAATTCAAAGCTTTATAAGTTGGTAAATTTTAGCCTAGTCGAACCTAAAATCGAGCCTATCTTCCGACTCGGGTTTTTTATTTAAAAAAAAATAACCGGTTTAAAACGGGGCAATGAAATAACCGATTAACCGAAACAAAAAAAAAACAAAAAAAAAAAAAAACGATTTTCGGTTTAAACCGGTAGGTTTCCCCCATCCCTACACCTGAGGCATAATATGAGTTTTCTCCCCAGACACCATCAGTCCCTTAGCAAGTGTAAATGTTACCCCAAACATGGCTTTTTTTTGTCCCTCATCATATTTGATTTTAAAAAGGGACAGAAACACACTAATGCTTAGACTCTGAAGGGATATAAACTTCCTACACCACTTGAATGTAATACATAATCGTTCACTTAGGAGTAGATTGCCACGATAATAATAATAAAATAAAAACTGCAAATTTACAAGAAAAGCATTTGAAGTTTACCTTTTCATATTTATTGCTGTTCCTCAATTCACCGATACTGTTATTCAGCAGTAAATATTGAAATTGAAATTCTGGCATTATTTCTTGGAGACTATATGTGATTTAAAGTCTTCCAAGGAGAAAAATTTAAAAAAGGAAAATTTTGCCTCTCCCTTTTATTCTATAAACTAAATTTATTGTTAAAAATTGCGGTAAATAAATATTTACAATGAAATTTACAATAAATGACTTTTAATCACTAGGAAAATATACACAGTAATTGTCTTTAACATATTAAATTCTTTAGAAAAGTATATTTCTTTTAAAAAATGATAAATATTTGGAATAAACCAATTATTTTCAAAGGAGATTTCAAAAGTTAGAACATTGACATGAGTTGAGAGTGACTATTAGACCAGTACAATACACGACTATAATTTGATTTACAAATATCACATCATGTAATTAACAATGCCATGATTTGGAAGAACTTCATCTTGCATCAACATCCAGGATCATATTTCAAAGCTGAAGCAAGTGACGATTTTTGCTTATGAAGAGGACTTTTAACAACAGTGTCATTCTCAGAACTTTTCTCAACTTCTGCAAGAGCTGATGCCACAAATTTCTGAAGTTTAGGAGGCAAATCTTCAACATCCAATAATGACCACTCGTGGCGATCACCGGTAACAGATTGGGTCACTGAACTGTTCAGAAATTTTTTTGGAGTAACTTCTGAATCGCTATGCAAAACTCGTGAATCATGCACTGGCGAAAACGATTCAGAGCTAATTTTGGAATCACTATAATGACTACAACTGCTCATGCTTCCTTGTCTGTTAAACAAACCTGAAAAACAATTATCAACAAATGAAGTTATGAACAGTATCAATAATCAAGATTAAACAGTAGACTACTAAATAAAATTCAACATCTCTCAAGATGGAGATTTTAGTGAAGAAGTGATTTTCTGCTTCTCAAATTATTGGATTTTATTTAGTTTAGTTACATTAATTTTCCATTTTGAAGCAACATGAGGCCTATTTTGAGATGAACCTTGTAATTCTGAACTATGATCAGATGATGAATATCACCTCTGAGCTAGCACCCTCTCTCCTAATTTCTTCCCTGTGGAAGGATCTTAGGCCCTTGATGTTAGATTTAATGTGCACTAGATCCACATATATGACTGGTGGTAGTGGGTTTTACACCTGGAACCCTCCGGCCCCGAGCTGAGACCTTACCATCAGGATGTCAAGCTTTTGGAAGCTAAGAACTGTGATCTTTTTATACTACTCAATGGGTTGACTATTCTTATCTTTCCTCATTAGCCATAAACCATTACATCAGATACGAGGGTCCTTTTTTTTAAAAAAAAAAAACCCTCCGATGGAGCCGCTAAACAGGTAGACAAGTGATAGGAGGTGGCGATGTACAGTAGGTGACTGTGCATGTCTCGCAGCAGTAGCAGTCAAAGTCTGCTACTGCTGATGCCAGCTGGCCAGTTTGAGCCCAGCTGTCGGCATGCAAGCATAGATGGTAGAGTTGATGCTCCTGCCAAGTGCGAGTTCATTTACTTCAAGCAGAAGATTGATTTGTGGAAAAAGATCAATGCAGCTGTTTATTGTTAGACTTTACGACGACTGCGAAAAATCATTATGACTTCTTGAGTTGTCCTCATTCATGACAATGCCCCCCACAGTGTTGTTATAACCCAGCAGTTTCTAGAGCAGTAAAATGGGACAAGTCTGATCACCCGGCATATAGCCCAGACTTAGCCACAATAGATTTTCATCTCTTCCCTGAATTGAAGAATTGGCTAGGAGGGAAAAGCTTTCAAAATAATGAGGAGCTTCAAAGCAACATTAAGGCCCATCTAACAACAATGGCAGCAACATTCTTTGAAGAGAAATCGGAAACATGGTCCAGTGATATGACAAATGCCGGAATCTTAACAGTGATTATGTTCAAAAGTAACCATGTTTTTGGTAATAAATTCCCTTTGTTCTCTACTCTTGTCTTTATGGTCCATCGGAGATTGAAAAAAAAATGGCCAATGAATGTTGTGATCCAACAGAGTAAAAGAGTAATATTGCCTACAGGTTGATTATAGATCTAAAAGATTAGTAGCATGAGGAGGAAATATCTTAAAGGCTTAATAGTACTGCAACTATACTAGCCTATATGCAGAGGTAAAAATCTACAATACCCGAAGGAAAAGCTTACAGTAAGGATAGCACTAAAACAAGGAAGTCTGAAGATAAGACTGATTTTCATGCTGGACTTCCAGCTTAATGTTTCAGTCAATTGGGCTAGAAACTTCTAATATTTTGTATCTGTATCATGCACAGCTAATATCAAATATTTGAAATTAAATAAACTAATATAAATGATTTTAAATTACATGGAAAGCATAGCAATATTAAGTTTTAAAAATTTCTAATTTGAAAAACATTTTATTAACTATAATATTCCCTTGCTGTTTTTCTCAAAAGAGTAGCATAAAAAAAAAGAATTGTTGAAATTCAACTGAAAACATTCCAAGTTAGAATAAAAATATAAGTTTTTGGCTGGAGATGGTTTGCATAAGCCTGATACATGTCTTGATAATCATGGTTTGAACTTATCCAAAAATGTATAAATTAGAGCACAAAAAAAAAAAAATCAAGCAATGCATTACAGCAGAAAATATAAAATGCTACGATTACTCAGAAGTTACCAGACTTAATTGTTAAATATGGTTTGCCATGAAATAATTCAAAAGTAAAGAATAAGCAGTACTTGGGAGTGGAATTTTTTTTTGCATCACACATTTTAAACATTAAAAATTATTTGGATTATTTTAATTGTTAACAGCAGATAGACAAAAAATGGAGATGTATAAACAGAAGATGTTTAATGGTGCTTTGTTACATATGCTTCACACAATAAATTCAGCTAAGGAGAGAAAATAAAGATAGGCAACATTACTTGCAAATTTTAAGGAAGATGCGATTTTTATTTAACAATTAATTCAGAAGAAGAATTAGCAAAAAAAACTACTCTTTTCCTTTGGAGCTGCTTACTAAATAATAAATAAGTAAACCCTCAAATATACAATATCTGTTTGATGGGGGAAAAAATAATATCACATAACAAAATTTTGTCATTAAGATATACCAACCTGCAGAAGAATAATCTTTGGTTGGAAGAATATCCAAATCACTGAAACCAGAATTAGTTCTGAGGTCTGTACTTGACTCAGAAACTGAAAACTGGTCATCACTCCTCAGACTTTGATCATCCAAGATATTTTGAGCCAAATCACCATTCTTCTCTATATTGTTTATAGAAGAATCAAGAGTAGGTTCATGCATTGGTTTTGAAGGTAAATGCAATTCATCAGCTTTAGAAGAATGCATCAAAAAAGAAAGTTTGCCTGAAAAATAAATAAATAATCAAAATAAAAAATAGATACATAAAAGTAGTGTAAATAATGTGACTTTCATATGTGATTCAAGAATTAAGCATATAACTGTAGAAAATAAATGCTATCAGTTAATAATAATCATTACAAATATAATAGCCCAGATTTGTCCCTCACTGATCTGATAACACTCTGACATCACCAACAATAAAATTCACGCCATAGCACTGCGAGACGTTAAACAGCATTATTTCAGTTTTAGAGCAACTAAATT